>VCJJ01001429.1:46835-57132 GCA_024139415.1 Backusella tarrabulga
GTTTATATATTGAAAGTGGAGAAACCCCGACTTTAGCTTGACTTAGGTTTTTTTTTTCAAAAAATGAAGATGGATGTCATCTTGTCATGCTTTTAAACCAAGCCACCCACTTATAATCTCATGTTTTGTTTTGTGTAACCATCAGCACGGCTTGTGGGTGGTGTAAAATAGCATTAAATTTTAATCCATCGGAGCCTTTATTGTTATCGTTTCCATGATAGAGTATGAGTCAAGTTTCCCTTTATGGTATGTTAACAAGTCACAGAGGTTCATCCACCCCCTTTTTTTTGATGAATTCTTTCCGTTTTTTTTGCAATGGTTCTTGAACTCGACAGAAGTAGATGTAAATAAAGTATCTCTTTTTCTATTATTCAATTGTTTCTGTTGATTTTTTTTCTTACTTTTTTCAATAACTGAAACACTTTTATGCCACTCTCCCTATTTTGTTACTAGCTACATTTAGCTTTGAATACAGGTATATTTGTTGTGAAAATGGGAACAAATAGAAGGGCGCGAAAATGATCAAAATAAGGACTTGAATAATACAACTGTAGATGGCTGTATTGATGGAAGGCGTGGTAATTATCAATACAACATGGCCGTTTTTGATTCGTATCCAAGTCATCTTTGGTTATCATTCGTTCTGTTTCTCGTACCTACTTGTTGTGTTCAAGCTACCTCTATCAATCTTTTTTTTTTTGTGTACCACAATCGAGATTATCATTCCATTTAGACCCGAACAAATCTACTCTTATCATAAGGTGAGTTCATTAAAGATGGCAAGGGAATTTTATTTGCTAGATGAAGACAGTCTGAAGTGGACTTGGTTTACTTCAGCTGCATCTTTTGGATTGTACAGTGTAAAAGGAGGCACATATTATATTTCTCCCTCCCCTTGTTTTGTTATTTTAAAGAGCATCACTGGTAGTGCTCGGAAGAGTAGGATAAATATCCAGGTTAAAGTAGGAGAAAGAGTTTAAATATTTTCATATTTCAATTTATTGGGAAGAAAAGCGATGTTTACTATCCGGACTGTGTACAGCAGCAGCAGCAGCAGCAGCAGCAAAAGGTATGTGAGGATGTTGAGCTTCCAACTCCGGAAATAAGCTTACCACGTTAGTTTCTTTGGTGTTTTTGAAAACCATTTAAATCAGGCCAGAACCCAGCTCTTAATTAATCTACCATTTGGGTATCCTTGCTGCTCAGAACTTTAACTAGTCTCAATCAATAGAAGGTGAAACATGTAATCCAGAATCAAGTATTTATTGAGAAATAGAAGTTCTATTGTATTTATTTCCATCTAATAAATCATCAGGTTATAAAATAATACTTTAATCTTAAAAATTGGGGTGCATGGAAGATTTAAAAAATGTTTTAGTAAATAAAAGTGGAGTGATGAGTATACTTTTAATGTGATAGGAATAAGTTCAATGAACGCAGACTCTACAATGCACCTTTCTAAAGGCGAAAACAGCTGATTTTATAGGCGCTGATACCATTTTAAGATACACAGTATACAAGCAGTTGGAGGTGGTGTCATGAAGCTGCGTCTCGTTTAAAAATAACCATAGAAAAATCGAAGAAAGAAAAGCAATATTACTGAAAAAGATAGTATATAGCCCTTCCATCTATCTATATTGCCTTGCATAGAATAATATGGTCAAACATGAAAAGAATCCATCACCTGAATTGATTCACTTACATAAAAGAAAAAGTCTATCAACATGAATATAAATGTCGCACAAGATGTCAAACGTTAATAGTGTTTAAACTTTAACTGTTAACCCATGTTAACTTGAAGAAGTCGAGAATTTTGTCTAAAGAGAATCATAATTGAAGGCTTGCTGGAAATAAAAACAGCATGTTTTCATCTGGTTCCTCCTCCGCTTTATCTCTCCAACGATGGTGTGCAAGTTTATGGATCTGGCCCTTTTACGGTGATCTTTATCTCGCTTTTTTTTTTTGCCCTGAACATTTCAGCTTGTGCCAATAACACGATTATGATTGAACGTTTTGGCTCTAAATATCAATGCTGAATACTTCACTTGGCGGTGCTTGAAAACAGCATTAATGGGTGAATACCATCTTAAGTATCAACGTATCGCTTTCAACCATTGTACTTTAGCATTTCGTTCCAAAAAAAAGGCACTTCGTTTATTATAACTTAGCATTACACACAAATATATATTATTACACACACACATAATTTAGTAGATTTCATCAAAAGGTCTTGTATCAGCAAAGCAGCTATCAAACACACTATTCACAGCTCTCTCTGCCTCCTCCTTGTCTTTACAGTTGGGATTCTGCTCCACTGAAATAACCGCTCTTCGTTTAACACATGTTTGGTGCTGTTTTGTAAATGTAAAAAAACCTCGTTGAACTTCTCTTGTCCACTTGCAGTCACCACTTAGACTTGCAGCTCGAATCTATTTTAGACATGAGTATCTCCCTCTTCTGTGTATCCCACACTTACTTCACTACAAGCTTGATGTCTGAGGTTATTCCAATCGACTTTGAAGCGATGATGATCATACATGTGAATCATTTCATGGACCATGGTATACTCTTGATGTGTTTTTGAGCCCAACCTATTTTGACATAGCAATATACCGTCCACGGGCGAGAAGCCTCCTGCTCTTGTCTCGTCGCAGGGAAGGCACTGGAACTCTTCTCTCTTCATTTCCTTTCCAATTTTCTTTAATTCGTCAATCATGAAGCGAACAGGTGGACCTAAATTATCATGTTAATGCTAATTTTTTTTAAAGAAAAAAAAAAAGCAATTGACACTTTACTGTTCTTGATGAGGTTGTCTTTCCAGGTTTCGCATTGCTTGCATTGGTATTCTCCAAGATCTTTATCCAATTGCGACTTAAATTCCTTCTTTTCTGTCTCTGAAAGGCCAAGCCCGGTGATATATTGAAGGGACTTGGTCCACTTTTCAAATTTCTTCATTTCCTTGGTATCTGTACTCATTGTTAATTTGATCAACCTGTCATGTCGAATTCGTTTTTTTTTTTTGGAGTTGAATTTTGTAAGGGTTCCAGCAAGGGGGTGACTGACAAAAGAGTTCCAAAAAAGGAAATTTACAGACATGATGATGAAAGTTTCAAAAGCTTTTTTTTTCCTCGATTTTTAAGGGATGTTTTAAGTATAATTTTATCCAAGACTTTATTATACATATACACATTATGAAGCCTTATTTTGCATCTTCGTTTTGTAAATGGCCTCTCTCTTTGTCTCTACATCCTTTGCCTTTTTTGAGACAAAGATATAAGCAACGGCAATAAAGGCGATACCAGCCCAAAAGGTAGGAGTGCTAAGAACACAAATGTTAATCCTTATTTTCTTTCTCTTATTATTATTATTATTATATTGCTTACAGTAAAGGCTTTGAGGTATCCAACACTTCAACTTTATAAACCATAGCTTTGTGGTCTATGTGTTTTTTTTGTTTTTTTATTTATAAATGACGGGTTGATTTCATAGTTTGTTCCATTTATATCTTTACCTGTTTCGATTGTCTGACCAGCCTTGACTGTTTACATCACGATAGAGAGTTATTAAATAAAATGCATAAAAAGATAAAAAGTTCAGTTCCCCAATTGGCACTTACAGGTGTGAAGGTGAGCAGGTACAATCAAACGACGCAATTCACCCGAGCACATGCCCTGGATACCATCCAAAAAACCTTTATTGTTTGCAGAATGGTTTAGCATAAAGTCAATATGAATATTATGAGCCTAGTTACCTAATGCAAAATCATCCTTATTTTCTATGATATGTTGTCAGTTATGGACATATCAGAATGCTGTCATATATATTTACCAGGTGTTATTTCCACTGTTCTACTTTCAAATATGTTTTCTGATTCGAACAACTTGGATTCATAAAAAAGATGAACACGAGATGAACTTGTTACTTTCTTTCTACATTCACTGGGGGATTTCAAAGTGGCTTCAGTGTCATTAGTAAAAGAAACACGCTCCATTGAAGATTGCGCACACACTTACTATACTCGAGCTGTGTAGGCTGAGTCAACACAAGTTGGACTAGTAAAAGAAGAACCAAGTGGAAAATGCCACGCATATTTAGTTAGTGTAATAAAAGATAAATGTGCTTTAGCAATATGAGTCGAAAAAAAAGAAGCTTTTGAAATCATTTTTGACCGGCTTTTCAAAATTCAAAAGATCATGTAATTTTTAAAACAACTGGATTGCCGAATTTCTGTTTTTAAGATGTTGGTTTTATGGACATGTCTATGGCATTTTGTTTACACCATTTCCAAATTAGGGAATGTCTTTCGGCCGTGCATTATAGCAAGGAAGGTTATGCTCTCCCTAATAGCTGTGTAGTGAGATCTCTGGTTTAGGCAAAGCAAAGCCCTTTTGATTTATTAATGGTTCGGATGTCGTTCCGTATCAGTGTAAAATATCTTGATGAACCATTAAATACTAAGTAGACAAATATATAGAGCAGGGTTAGAGAACGGCTATCAACATAGTGCAGTCTCTTGTGATCCTCCGTTATTTCTGTACCCAAGAAACAAGGATATCAAACTGTTGAGACCATTAGCAATAATATATATATTCTTGGAGAAAATAATGATGCTGAGCATGTACCTAAAGCACAGTGTCGGAAGAACAGTATACAATGAAATAATGATGTTATTTATTTAGTCAATGATAATATATTATATATAAGAGTGGATATATAGCAACATTTACAACTGTTATTTTTCTCATGAATAATAATAAAAAAAAAGAAGTTAGGCTGAATGAATTTTATCGCATTTTCGAACCCATCGCCTCATGCGCGTCACAGTTTCTTTATGCTGCTCCCTTCCATTATCAACCGGTTCGATTTGAGGACAAGAAATATTCCAATTTGTATCACAGTAAATCCAGCCATTGTCATCAGGTGAGACGGTAATCTATAATGCAAAATGTATAAATTGCCTTAAAGTTGAAAACTATTATTAAAATAAAATAAAATAAAATAAAATAAAAATACCTCTAAGAGGGGATGAGTACATAGTATCATAATGGAATAAAAATGAACATACCTATTCCGAGATAATCATCAATCCAAGGTCCAGTTTTATCCAGATTCCATTCCGACTCTTGTTTCCATTCATAACCTTTTGGAGGCGGTATTTCTGTTATGAGTGGCATTTCAACCGTTCCTGTAAAGTTGGACCAGGCGGTTCGATCTCCATCAAGCATCTAGTTTAATCAGTTTAATCAGTTTTATAAAATACAGCATCATTTTCATCAAATCCAAACCTTGTGTAAATAACCTTCCATGGGAGACCATCTCTGATTTTCATATACAGTTATTTCCTCGAAATCATCCATATTCTCAAGCCTGTCCTCGAGATTCTCGTACCATTCCTTCACACCCTGCACCTTTCTTTTGCTGGACTGGATGAGATACGGCTTCAATTCACGGACAAGATGCTTGGCAGACTGGGTGTTGACTACAAATACAAGGACGCCTGATATCAGAAAGAGTATGTTTAGGGAAAAGACATGGGTAACAACAAAGAGCAAGAGCGAATAGCCCATGATGAGCTGAAGTATCTTCATGGTCTCGTCTTCCGATGACCAATTGACATGGTCGCTTTTGGAGACGATCCAGTCGTACACATCGCTGTATTCGCCCATGGTATTTTGGATATTTTGGAGGTTTCTGACATATTCTGGCGATTCATCTGAGGCAGGTTGGAATAGATTTGAAATGTTGAATGGAAACATGTAAGTGTGTGCAGTGGTCTTTTTACTAGGGTTTGAGGTGTCATCGCTAGTCGATTTGCTAGGATTTTCCGTGTTTTTAGACGCATCAAGAGGCGTTTCTTTCTTTTTTTTTTTGGATTGATTAGATGATGTATCTTTCTTTGGGTAGCCTGCAATGATAATATAAGTGAGAATAGCTTGAGGTGCAAACAGGATGAGTTTTGGATAGAGGCCTATTATTATCAAAGGGAATTAGAAATCATACACTAATCGTAATAAAGTGGATTCCCTACAAACTAAGCAATAGATGATGAGTGCCACAAAAGTATCTACCGGATTCTCCCAGCTTAAAAGCAACAAGAGTTTATTGCGAAAAGCAAACACAGGACCGCAGCGTGATACAAATCTTGTAAAGTTTTTAGCAGTGAGCTGAGGATTTAAAGCGGGCTGACTGGCCAAATAAGCATTGATTGGGTCCTCTTCGTTTGTGGCTGCCGCCGCCAAAATGGTATGAAGCTTGTCGGAAGAGGCAATGGCGTGAATATAATCAAATGTTGAGTCTTGTTTTGATTTGCTTACTTGTAAGTCTTTCTCCACCGTGTTACGCTGAAGACTTGGTATGGCTTGCTCAAGCTTAACAGAGGCCTCAAGTGACGGCTGCTGCTGTTGCAACGACCGAAGATAGCTCATTGCACGCGAACTTTTGTTGGAATTGTTGTCGTCCAAAAAGCGTGGGGGCACTGCTGAAGGACAGGCTGCTGCCGAAGCTTTACATTTGCGATGGCATTTATAATTACATTCTTTTTTTATTTTTATAATTAGCAGCAAAAAAAAAAAAGACGAGTTACACCACGACCCTTTCATTTACTTTAACTATATTTGAACTACCTGTGCATTCAAGACCTTGTTTGACAAGACCCCAAAGTAGCTGCTTGCAATTGTCACAATAAGTTAAATGGCCAAATGACTTTTCCGCAAACAAATGGCTCATTTTGGTGATATATTATGGAGGAAGAAGAAAAGAAGCCTGAAACAGTCATAAAACATTAAACTCCCACTCGACTGTTGAAATGTTGCTGTATTGCCTTGATTTGCAATCGTATTTTTAGCTCGCCAATCACAATAGCCTTGAAAATACTTTATGCGGTTTTCAAGTTGATTTATTACGACATTCTCCCAATCCAAGTTGGTCTATATGGCCCAATTGGGAAGTGGCTGTCTCATTCTGGTCCAATGATAGGCAACTTGCCATCATCGACATCGCTTCTTATTAACCGTCTTGATCTATTCTGATCGAGTTCGCGTTACACCAATGCGTGAACCTCCCATTCGCTTTTCATGATTGGTTGAATCGTACTTATATGCATTGACCCTTCAAATGATATGCTGGTAGCAAAGAGTCAGCATCATCATGTGACTTGTAAGTTCATGATCATCCAGGCCATCTGGTCTTTTACTTTTGATTGAGGAAGAGTATCTTGTTCTAGCCAAAATACAAACTAAACCGGGGATTACGTCATAACTTACTCTACATGCAGTCTTGATTATGCTTTGATGATGGAGATTATAACCATTATTTTACACAATATGATCTTCGAGATAAATTACTGAAAAGAAGAAATCGGACATTTGAGTTTGAACCAATGAAGATTACGATTATGATCGGCTAGCATTTAAATAGACGGACGCATATCAATTGAAGGCGAGGAAGAGGATTTCTTGTGATATAGACGTATATATCTGTATAATGGCTACTGCTTATTGATAATACTGCTAATAACAATAACAATAACAATAACAATAATAATAATAATAATAATAATAATAATAATAGTAGTAGTAGTAGTAGTAGTAGTAATAACTCTATTAAAAGGAGCGGCCAAGGAGCTGCTTACTGGTGGTGCTTGATCTACCAGTGATATTGTCAAAATTGACATTTATAGAAGACAGTGGGGCACCTGATTGGTTAAAGTAATCACTAGCATCAGTGCCTTTTATATTAACACACACACACACACAGGCCAATGATATAGGTTTAAAGGAAAGAAAAGGAAAGACATGGAAAGAGGTCCATCTAACCCTTTACCATTTGAGTCAATGAAAGCATTTTGACGTTAAAAAGAGTTAGTTTAGTCTTGGCAGATGAAAACAACCACAACAGAAAAGATGTGCATGTATAAAAGAAAGAAAAATTCAAACTCATTCGACGGATTGCGCCTTGTACGCTGCTATAAATTCAATTTTTTTTGATTTACTTGTAGTTCAGCAATGGAAAACAACTGGATTACGATTTACGACAACTCACCGACGGCCAACATTGTCTATGTTTCAGATAGCATAACCGATCATACAGGCTGGGAGCCTGATGAAGTGATTGGTAGAAACGGCTACGACTTTTTCCATCCTGGGGATCATGCAAGCCTTCACAAGGTACACATTGCCAATGTGATGAATGAAAAGATGTCCTCCATGGTGTCGTATAGATTATTGTGCAAAGATGGGAGCTACATTACCGTGGAGACCGTCATTCACTACTGCCATGAAATTCTCATGGCTACAAACTTTCTTTTTGACGAAAACTCTGAGGACCACAAAATGCGTGCCAATTCGGTCGATGAAGTGTTTGCCTGCCTTCCAGACGGCTCGCTGGAATTGATTGGAGCATGGAATGACCAGCAAGAGAAAATGCAGCGATCCCTCACGGTGCGACACGACTGGGTGGGCGACCAAGTAGCGCATTCACAGGAATTAAGGTTCTGCCTCATTCTCAACAGATTTACGGATGCCCTGAGCCTCGTCTATATTTCAAAACTTGCCAAACAGCTTGTAGGACTGGACCCCGAAAACGACGTTGGCCGTTCTATTTTTGAATTTGTGAGTGAACGGGATTTAATGACGTTGCAGCGACAGTTTGATATGGCAAAGGAGTATGATATGATCGTGCGATTACGGTTTGACTGGATCATAAACAAGGACAAAGGCCTATCAGAACCCGTCGAGGCCATCACAAGCAGCACGGACGACGGTCTTGTTGTAGTGATACGATTATCGCCCAGGTTGTTTGTAAACGATGAACACTTGACGCAGGTCCAGACATGATTAGATATTTTTACGCATTTCTCCCCTTTATTATACATTTTATTTTCCAAGTGTTGTATTCACGCTCTTTTTTTTTCTTTTTTTTTCCCCTTTTTTTGGAACTACATATTGATAATGGGTACTACTGCTAATATTAAAGTTCAATGAGTATATAAAAAGAGTTTATATGATCCTTAAACTATTTTTATTAAAAGGGGGGATGTGCATTTTTGCAAGATACTGTAGTAGTAGAAAATATTAACTTTTTAACCAGTTTAGTTCTACTTTCAGTGCTTCTAGAACAATTCTTTACTCGATTATATGGCTTGGAGCGAGCTTGCTGATTTAAAGTTTGTTCTATCCTTACTATCCGTTTTCTCCTTCTTCCCCTGCTATCTTCTCATATAATATATATATATATCTATACTTATGAGTGGTGCTTCAAGTATCATTGTTTGTTTTATGGCTTGTTGCCCTACTTATTTATGACTTGATAATACAAGATAGCCATATTATCAGTACCAGTCAATTGTTTACGAGTGTAAAACTATTATCAAATCAAAGTATTTGCTCAATTCGACATATAAATACATATGTATATATGTATATATATATTTGCACTAGAATTCGCTTAATTACTGAATATGAATTGCAATACCAAGTCTGACATGATAATCACTAAATTATCAAACATTGATAATGATGATGGTTAAAGCCTCGGGTATTGCATAGGTGTCTCAAAAATTCTCTTTTTTTTTTTTTTTACAAATAAAAACAAACAAATAAGCAAGCAAAAGCTAAGCAAACATGTCATATTGTATGTAATTTCGAATACCAAAGTCTTTTGAAAGATTCCATTCTGTCATCAACAGTAAGGATATTTCTCCTTGTCAGATGCATAAAATAATGATCATAATATATCAAAAAAAAACCAGTAATAGCTCGATATGGAAAGAGAATGTATCTATTTTAGACCGTCAATTCTTATTTTCCTTGCTCTGCATGCATGCAGATGCAATGAATTAAAAGGATAGAGTCTTGATTTGTAAGCAGCCTAGTGTGAAGGCATATATCAATATTTAATTTATATATTGTCAAAAGCATGCCTTTTTAGAAAGTATGATTAATACAAGTCTGTGATTTGTGCGCTCGTAAATTACCAATCCAAACAAAGCATATGTATTTATTTTTAACAACAGTCCTTTTTTTTTTTCAAACGCTCATTAGTTGACATTGATTCTGGACTTGATTACAATGCAAAGGTGAAACCGATATATATTGCAGATCACTTTTTTTTTTCTCATACATGATGCAATAGAGAAGTGATCATTTAAATTAAACACAGTAATATGTTTGTTATTTTTTTCTTCTTCTTCCATTTAGAAAAATCCAAGCATCTTTTAGAATCTGTTTTTAATATCAATTAAATACTTTTTGATAATCAGAAAAACAAATTAATTGGAGAGCAAAAAAAAAAAAAAAGG
>VCJJ01001429.1:67673-89313 GCA_024139415.1 Backusella tarrabulga
AGAATTTTTTTTAGGATAATCTATTAAACAAAGAAGTTTATGTAACTATGAAAAATTATGAACTATGATTACAAAAGAGAGGGGATTAAGAAGGGTAATAATACAAAGGATGAGGATTAAAAAAGACTTTAGCTATTGCGCTGCATACATTCGATGTACAGCTCGACTTCAGCGTCAGAAAGAATATGGCTTGAGTCAAAGGTGATCTTTCGTCGTAAATCTTCGCACAGAGAATCCAGATTGAAGTCGGGACAATTTTCTTTGACTTCTTGCGTAACTTGATCCAACCGGCGACCTGCACCTTTTGCTCTTTTCAAAGCTTCAACAAATGATGCCTTGTATAGTTTTTTATTACTATGTGACATACGGTTTGTGCAATTTTGCTCTGCCAATGCTTGCATTTGTTCAGAGAGCATTGGATCCAGTTCGGAACTAAAGAGCGGGGTGGGACTGTCTAAACCAAATAGATCAATATCTGAACCAAATAGAGAAGGCAATGTGTCATTTTGAATCATAAAATCATTATCGTTTGAAGGTGTACGATAATCAGGGAAGAATAAATCAGTTTTATCATCAGTTAGTGGAACTGTATTTTGATCGGTGGGAATTGAAGAAAAGCCGGTGTAGTCAGAGAACTGATTATATCTTTCTGTCGGAACAGCACTATTAAAAGGTGATAGCTCTGTCTCAGAAAAACTTTTATCGCTGTAGTAGTCAGAAAGAGGATCGTTACTAAGTGGACTGGAGCCATAAAGATCTGGACTAGATTCTACTGACGAGGAGAATGCTTGATCATCTGTAACAGGAGGGGAAACTAAGGGGACCGGAGATGATTTATCCGACAAGTTGATTGCAGCTCCATTTGAGTCCTTGAGGATACTATTTTCTTCTCTGAGCTTCTCAAGTTCTTTTTTTAGTTTTTCGTTTTCGCTAATAAGTTGTCTTTCTCGTTCCTCCCTTTCTTCTTGGATTTGGCATATTTGTTCTTGAAGTTCGGTTACAAACTTCTCCTTACGCTCTCTAAATGCTCGTTGCGCAGCACGGTTTTGGGCCTTTCTTTTAAGCTTCGGGTCGGAGGGCAGTACCTATCATTTAAAACAACGCTTAACACATAGGTCACACAAGATAATGTATCTTTAGGATCAACTTACAATGACTTTGTCAAGGGGCTTACGTCCTGGCTTCTTTACTTTGGACTTTGTTTGACTCTCTGTTGATAAAGGAAAAATCATATTAGATAATTATGGAAAAAGTGTTGCGGTGTCAGAGCTTTTGTGCTCCGACCGGGGGCATTCGGTGTAAGGTTATTTACCTGAAGCAGTGCTGGTAATTGAAGTCTTCTTCTTGGCTAATAAAAGTAAAATGCAAATCGAGCTTAGTATTTGATATAATGATCGTCATGTGCAAAAATAAAATAAAATAAATGGTGAAGTAATATAAAAGGTGTTGTATATTTACTTGTTCTTGTGTTGCGTCTCTTTCTTCTTGGTGCAGGATCACTACTCCATTCTGCTGAATCTTCATCGCTTTCATAGTAGCGAGGATGTGTTGTGGATGTCATTTTGATGGAATAAGTAATGATTTTTTTTGGAAAGTGTTAAAGTATAATGTTTTGAAGAAAAAGGTGGAACGAAATGGAATTGTAAAGTGGCCCTTTTTATAGAAATTCATAAGAAAATGCAAAATAGCGGCATGTGGTTGTTTCATTCAATCAAAAGTGAGGATGTCTTGCTTACAAATTTAACCACCGGTCACAATTCGACGCTCTAAGATCACTTGACTTTTGACTCTTTTTTTTGATTTTGAAATTGCATCTTTTAAGATTTCACTCAAAGCACTACAAAAATACAAACTTGGTGTATTTATTTATTTGTTTAGTTGCCTTTTTCAATTTGTTTATATTAATAGCCCACCTTTGTATGGCCTAAGCATTAAGCAAGGTCATGAGGTAAACAAGCCGTGACATTTACAGTCTGATACGTTACCTAATCTCTTTTTGAGTGGAACGGCAGAGACATGGAAAAATTAAATCCGAACCTAAAGCTGTCAATAAACTTCCCCCCCCTGGCTGTAATATTTTGTCTAAACTTGGAAGGTTAGCCCCTTCTCTTTGGAAACATATAAACTATCCCACTATTGTGCGAATTGTTTAAAAACAGTCAAGCACTGGCCACTATTACTATTACATAAAAGCTATAAATGTTAATTGTTCCAAAAATGAATAGATAGCACCAAGGAACACACTTCTTAACCCTATTACCCTGTTAATTTTAGAATTGTATCCCTATTTATCAACTAAACGCATTTGATCCCTTAAAACTCGGTGAACTTGTTCCTGTCTATAAAAATATAAATGACGTTCCGATTTCCCCGTTTCTCCGCGCAAGTGTTTATGGTAAATATGTGCTACGGTTTAATGGATTTTTCTGTAGAATTTACACAGATCTCCACAAGTTTGTTCAAATTTTATGTATATAAAGTCCTGCTCTCAATTTTAAAGAGTAATATCAGGAGAGGAAAGAGATAATTAAACTCGATATTTTGAACTTTATTTCCTGGTAACGAGGGTGTACATGCAAGAGTTTCAATAGCCAGTTTGTTACAATCGACATTTAAAACAACTTGATGAAATAAATACAAATATAAGTATATAATGTTTGTTGGCAACTAATATATATCATAATCCTTTTTAACTTTTCAAGCTATAAATTTCAAAAACCTATTCAAAATATTTGAGGGTGAGAATCATAAAAGATGGCATAAGTGGTACCTTTTGACGGCGACTCGATACCCACTTCCTTAATATATTAATTAATTGTACTCAGCTTGGATGACCCGTTGAAATGATATGAATCTATTGTAATTTTAAAAATCTTCGCATTTCTCTTATAGTTTGTTTTTATGTAGATCCATATCAGCAAGTACATATTTTAACGAACACGTAATTATTTGAACACTGATTGCTAACCTCAAGCAAGCTCTTTGTCAAATGCACTGGTGTAACTTATGAACTCACTCACCATTAAAATTTTCATTATATATTTGTACAGTTAAGTCCTGGATAAATGTATATATCTAAGCCTTATTTTAACATGTAGGCTATGTGTTTATCGAGGCCAGAGTGTAAAACTTTTGGTTTATTTCCTTGACACCTTTATTTATCTATATATCGTGGCATGTTGAATCTCATTTATTCTATTTCAAATTTTTCTCTGATCAATACAAATTTTATCTATACATTATCACCAGCTGTGTTTCCTCTTTTACTGATCTAACTAGCAGGAACGAGGCTATTTTTTTATTATTAGTATCATACATATGCAATATAATAACAGAATAATAAATATAGCAAGTACCATTCAATACCAGTATTTTATGGGGAATTTATAGATATTGCGCCAGATTTAAACATATTTAGAAATACTATTGCGTAAAGCTGAGATCACTCCGACCAGAAAGATTTAATCATTGCGGTTAATACTTTATTAAGGCAACGCGTCTCAAAACACACCTTTTTTTTATTTATTTCAATAGATCATATCTTCATCTTGTTAGAACTTTCTAAGTTATGAAGTTCCATTGGTAATTCAACATTAACCAATAAGTAACTTTTACTTAATTCAAAAGGAGATCATCGATGGAACTGAAACAAAAGTTAATTTCAATTTGACAATGTTATATTGTAAATAGTCTGTTAACATTGAAAGTTCTTTTCATTCAATTTACCTGGACGTGAGTCAATCTTATTATTAGAGTTATTTGATTATTAAAACACTAGTCAAATATGAATCACGGATCCAAACTCTAGATACTATATACATATTAGATAATTTGCATGATAAGTAACTTTAAAGGCGCTTAAGGTGGATTTTATGATTTTTCATTTGTATTCAACAAAGATTAAAATTCAAAACTAGATGGCCTATTCCATTCATATTAGCCAATTTAATAACTTTCTAATTTTCACGGAAATATACAAGAGCAAGGTCATAATACAACTTCACTGCTAATGGAAGATGTAAATAATGCTTGTTGAACCATTTAAAACAAGGGTAGTAACTTTGGTTCAAAATATAGATTTGTTCAAACATCTCAGTGGGAGAAAAATCATATTATATGTGTGTTATTGTCTGTTGCAGGCACCATTGTTATCAATGTTCTTTATAATAACTTATTCATAAGGTTGATCGTCGCATTAACTAACGAAATTCGTGTTACTGTACCTAAAAAAAACTCCAAAACTATCTATACCAGCTCTTAGATGTACCAATTTTAAGTTATTGTAATAATAACACCGCTATAGACATTGATTTCACGAAAAATATAATTAAAGTAACATAATTAATGTCGTTAATCGTCCCAAATAGATTACTTGTATTTGTGATAGCTCAAATGCATTTTGGTGTATTGATTATAGCGCATAGGCATACAGGTCTGATATCTATTTTAAAAATACACGGTATTTTTTCTCTTTAAAGAAAAGAAAATCATATTGGTTACGCATGAAATAATCTTAGTACAACTTGAGTAGCTGATCCAGAGATACTCAATGTAAGTGCTACAAATAAACATTAGCCATGAGTAGCACTAAACAAATGAAATAGAAATCACAAAGAACCTTTTTTCCTTTAAACTGAGAATTGTTTGTGTGATTGAAGCAAATTCGTAGCAACTCATATTAAAAACGTCAAATGGAAACACTCTTGGATTATAAATATCAATTTGTATTTTTTATTTTCTATACAAGATTTTTAATTACAATAAAAGAAAGCAAAGTCATTTTTAAAAAAATTAGTTGTTGGCTTCCTTCATGGCGTTAAGAGCAGAACCGGCCTTGAACCAGGCGATCTGACCTTCGTTGAAAGTGTGGTTGACGGTGATATCTTCCTTCTTACCATCAGGCTTGGAGAGACGGAGGGTCAAAGGCTTACCGGGCTGGAAGTCAGTCAAACCAATGACGGAGACCTTATCCTCAACACCAACCTTGTCGTAGTCAGCAGGGTTGGCAAAAGTCAAAGGAAGCATACCTTGCTTCTTCAAGTTAGTTTCGTGAATACGAGCGAAGGACTTGGTGATGACGGCAGCACCGTTCAAGAAACGGGGTTCAAGAGCGGCGTGTTCACGAGAAGAACCTTCACCGTAGTTCTCATCACCAATGACGACCCAACGGGTACCGTTGGCCTTGTAGTCACGGGCAGTATCAGGAACACCCTTATATTCACCAGTGAACTGGTTCTTAACAGAGTTAACCTTGTCTCCATCAGCAGAGGTGGCACCTAAACATAACAAAAAGATATTAATAACCACTTCTCATTCTCTAATATCATTATTCACTTACCAATCAACATGTTGTTACTGATGTTGTCAAGATGACCTCTGTACTTCAACCAAGGACCGGCCATGGAGATGTGATCAGTGGTACACTTACCCTTGGCCTTAATAAGAATAGGAACTTCTTCGATATCCTTACCATCCCACTTCTTGAAGGGTTCGAGAAGCTGAAGACGGTTAGATTGAGGGTCGACAGCAACGTTAACCTGAGAGCGGTCAACAGGAGGGGCTTGGTAGGTATCTTCACCGGCATCATAACCACGAGGAGGGAGTTCATTACCGTGAGGGGGTTTGAGCTTATAAGACTCACCGTTAGCACCAGTAAGAGAATCAGTCATGGGGTTGAAAGTCATGTCACCAGCAATGGACAAAGCAGTGACGATTTCAGGGGAAGCAACGAAAGCGTGGGTGGCGGGGTTGGAATCGTTACGGGCAGTGAAGTTACGGTTATAAGAAGTGATGATAGAGTTCTTGTCACCCTTCTTGATATCCTGACGATCCCATTGACCGATACAGGGACCACAAGCGTTGGCAAGGACAACACCACCAGCGTTAGTAAGAGTTTCCATGATACCATCACGTTCAATAGTGGCACGAATTTGTTCAGAACCAGGGGTAACAGTGTACTTGGACTTGAGCTTAGCACCGTGTTCGTTAGCTTGCTCAATAAGAGAAGCAGAGCGAGCCATATCTTCATAAGAAGAGTTGGTACAAGAACCGATCAAACCAACCTTAAGTTCTTGGGGCCAGTCGTTGGCAATGGCAGTTTCCTTGAACTTGGAAAGAGGAGTGGCCAAATCGGGAGTGAAAGGACCGTTGATGTGAGGTTCAAGAGTGTCAAGGTTGACTTCAATGATTTCATCGTATTCAGCATCCTCATCAGCACGGAGGTTGTGAGAGAAAGCCTGAGCGTAATCAGCAATGGCAGAACGCTTGGTGGCACGGAGGTAGTCACCCATACGGTGGTTGAAGGGGAACATGGAGGTGGTGGCACCAATTTCGGCACCCATGTTACAGATGGTAGCCATACCAGTACAAGACAAAGAGTCGACACCCTCACCGAAGTATTCAACAATGGCACCAGTACCACCCTTGACGGTGGTAATACCAGCAACCTTAAGGATAACATCCTTGGGAGAAGTCCAACCATTAAGCTTACCAGTAAGCTTGACACCAATAACCTTAGGGCACTTAAGTTCCCAAGGAATATCAGCCATGACATCGACGGCATCAGCTCCACCAACACCAATAGCAACCATACCAAGACCACCAGCGTTAGGAGTGTGAGAGTCAGTACCGATCATAAGACCACCAGGGAAAGCATAGTTCTCAAGGATGATTTGATGGATAATACCGGATCCGGGCTTCCAGAAACCAAGGTTGTACTTAGCAGTGGCAGTGGCCAAGAAATCATAAACTTCCTTGTTGATATCAATAGCACGAGCCAAATCCTTAACACCACCAACTTGAGCCTCAATCAAGTGATCACAATGGACGGTGGAGGGGACGGCAACCTGAGGAAGACCAGCAGACATAAATTGGAGAAGAGCCATCTGGGCGGTAGCGTCTTGGCAAGCAACACGATCAGGACGGAGCTTGAGGTAAGATTGACCACGAACAATGTCTTGGTTTTCAGCATCATCCAAGTGACCGTAGACAACCTTTTCAGAGAGGGTCAAAGGACGGTTCAATCTAATTTATCATCACAAGTTAGCAAACAATTTTATGAAAAATAGGTAAGGGTACCCCCTCCTCCTTTCTCCTTCACTCCGATCATTTTAGTTTTTAATTTACCTCTTGCGGACGACTTGGAGGTTATCCTCAATTCTTTGGTAGTTGATGAACTTGTCCTGTTCAAGGTTAGACATGGCAACCTTCTGGGCAGCCCAGTTGGTACCAGCTTGGGCATAGGTACGAGCGGGAACATAAGTTCTAACAGCTGGGGCAAAAGCCTATTATAATAATAACCCAAGGTTAATATAACGTGTTTATCATGAATTAAAGTATGTATCATACCTTAGCGGTTCTCATAACGTTCTTAGAAGACAACATATTTGTAAGCTCTGCTAAAGAGAAACAGAACGGTGTTAATAAAAAAAAAGAGAGGGGGGATAAAAAAGAAAAGAGCGTAAAGAAGCAAAAGAAAAAACGAAAAACAAATCCAAGGTTTTGTACGTGCTGTCACTCCCCAAATCAGGAATGGCTACACAGAAAAAAAAATTATCCATTTTTATGAAACATGTGGAAGCTGGGGCTATTTCACATGAATCTAAAGAAAATTACAGTGTAAATTACAATTTAAAGTTAAGCCCTCTCTTCCTTACCTTTGCTTTTCCTTTCTGTTTTTCTTGCTACTACCAGTATAATGGTCTTAAAAAATATAAAATTTGAAGAAGTAAAGCAATAGACGGTCTTTTAGCACAAAAGAGAAGCAGACTACTTTGAAATCATCGATATGGGATGAGATAAGCAATAATTAGCTATGATGTTGCAGAAGTAACAGGGCCAAGTAAAATGCAAAAAAAGCCGTCCGGGCCATGAAAAAATATGACATTCCGACATTATTGTTGGAACATTATTTATCCCACTCTCAAAGGGCTGCTGTAGACGCAATACCCCCTATTTCTTAGATAAATGTCGATCACTAATAACACTAACATGTAAGATAAATATATTATATGCTTTCAACATTTAAAAGAGAAATATCCTTGAATAGAAAGCAACACACTTCCCACAGCCCTTTTGAAAATCTCTAATATGTAATCATACAATTTAATGTCCGAAACTCCAGGGTTGTTCTAGGAACATTGGTCATTGTGAAATCGAAGCCTCGGTGGGTGATTTCCCCGCATACTCTTTTTTTGTTTTGTTTTTATTTCACGACTTGTATAAAAACCAACTAGAATGATCTGCAGTATAAAAAAGGGGGAATCGATATTACGACTTTGTATAACGGAAAACAAAAGCCCACCCACCTCTGAGAATTTCGGATCCTGTTTGATAATGTATTTTAGCAGATCAGTTCTTATAACGCCCGCCTGTTTCTTTACGTGTTATGTGGGCGATTCCAGAAAACAACAAATAAGTACACTTATACTTAAAGTAATTTGGAATCTCTTCTACTTAGAACACGAATATTATTATTGTTACTATTATTTTAGATATTACAGTACGTAATCTTATTTATTAATTTTTGCATGGCCCGTTTGCATGGCCCGTTTGCATGGCCCATTCCATCTTTGGATGTAATGTTCCTCATTATAATGACCATGATACCATGAATAATCTCCAGACCAATGGTCATTTTTATCTTTGTTTTATTTGCGTATGATTCCGTTCAAATATTTATGTTCTCCTCTTATACCCCCACTCCTTCCTTTTAAAAAAAATCAATCCACGATTTTATCACACGATTTGTGTAGCACTAATCAGTTTTATCTTATCTTCAGTTTGTTCGTGTAAACTAAAAAAAGATATGTTTTAATAATTAAAAATCCGAATATTACATTTTTGTGCATCCATTCTCCTGTACAACCTTTGATCAGCATCATCTTTTTTCGCTTTAACGATAAACCGATAGTAGTACAAATCATACGCGTCTATTTCTTAATTTCGGTAAACCGTCACCAATCAGAAGGAGTTACCCTCACGATCAACTACAACTCCGTGAATATCAGCCTCTGAAAAAAAATGGAAAGATGGTTACTTTGATTTTTTTTACACATGACCCACTACTCATTACAGAGAGTTCAAACTGATCGTTCTTTTTTCTGTTCTTTTTTTCCCGCAATATCTAAAACTTCATAAAGTTAACTTTTATGCCATCTATTTTTTTTTCTGACTGGATTGCTTTGGCTTTCCGCCCCTCCGGTTGGTTCCAGAAAAAAGAGACAATCGTTGTCTGAACTTTATCGCAAGGGACAAATAGAATAAGCCTTGGATTTTCTTGAACCAATTCAAAATCGATGGACAAGTTTTACAATACGATCATCACGTCAATGCTAAGTATCAAAGAAGGTTTGTGACTATGACATGTGGTTTTATTAGAAAAAAAAATAAGGATATGGGTTATCGGTTATGGGTTATGGAATAACAATAGTAATAACAAAAAGAAAATCTATGTTACGATAAAGAAAACTCGAAGATGAACTACTCTATTCATTAATTGAAACAAGGTTGAAACAGAGAGAATGAATTCTTGAAATACAAATATCGGTACAATGGTAAGCAATAAAGCAAAAAAATATATCTGATGCATTTGAGAACTGTTTTCTTTTTTTGTGGAGTAATATATTAATTTCGGCCCTATAAATGCTCTCAGCAAGACAAAGTAAAAAATAATATTGTAATATGGGGAAGTAATAAAGGGCATAACCGGAGCGTGTCCAGTTTTTTGCTTTTACCCGCATATTTTTTTATTATGTCCTTTCCGCCTTGAAGCTTCTCAAAACCGAAAAAAATCCGAGATACCACAGATTATGATATCTAAAAACAAATTTTCCAGTTCCATTCTTGTTTAGTCGTACAATGACTCCATAAGGCTGGGGGTTTTTTTTTATTTTTTTTATCTTGGAAGCCTTGAATTAGCCAAACGGGCCTATCTTTAACAAATGTTAATGGTACAGTTTTATAATATTTTATGAAAATCTGGAAATAAACATCGGCTGTAAAAATTAGAATAACAAAGAGGCCAATGAAAGGAAAACAAGGCATTGCTGAGGTGGACTCAGACCATTATTATATGAATCAAGAAGGTACTTCAGATGTATATACGAAGTAAAGGTAAAGCTGGAAGCAGCACCTATAAAATGACTTCTGATCATAATTCAGCCAGTCTCAACTATAGTTCATCAGACAACATAGATAATGTTGGGGATATCCTTTATGATTAACAGATGTAACTGTGAAAATACTAATAATTGTATAAAAATCTATGGGGGCTTAGTAGCTTCTAATGAAAGGATAGTCGAGTTTCTTACTTGTTCGTAACTATATACTCATTTCTTTCGTTTGCTACTTATCATGACAATGTCGCAAATTTATGAGTTTCTTTCATAGTTAAAGGTAAAAGACAATGAGCACCCTGTTAGATATAGCCTCATGTACTACTACTATTTAGATGTTTGACTATTTACAAAGCGAATTTTATTTTTTTTTAATCATAATTGTATATCAATATCAAAAATAAGAGACTCGTAACAATAAGGTAAAAAATCCACCGCAAGCAACTCAAAGCTCGCTGGAACCATGCGTGCCAAAGAGAGAAAAGAAAATTAACTCGGGGGGAAACAATTCATTATCTAATTCGTCTAGTTCTCACTTATCGAATTCAACTGCTTCACTAGGACAAGATTTTTTACGAACAAACTTAAAGACGCCATTAATATAATAATACTTGTATATATACAATAACACAGGCATAACTATTTATATGTTTGAGTCAGGCTCAAATATAATGAATGGAGCTCATAAAAAGCAAATTATTGTATAAATCTAATAAAATAAATCATATATAAGAGGGTCCAAATAATATAAAATTACAGAAGGTATCTCTTCTTCTAAACAATTTTATGGAGGAAAAGCTTCTAGTCATTACTGATACTCCACTATATTATTTACTTTTACTTCTGCTCCATCAATAGAATAATCTCGAAATCGAAATGCTTTTGGATGGATCTGTCTTTTTAGAGGTATGAGCTAGTAACTAGTTAATGGGATACAAATATCACTCCTGGTTAATGATCAATGGATTATGAAAACCTCCATAATGAGGGCTTCCAATATCTACATTTGCGGTATTGTCTGGTTGGTAGTAATTAAATAATCATTATCTACGTCTTAAAATAAAGGATAATGGTTTCGTTCATAGCAAAGAAGGATTAGGTCTTTGAAAGCACTGTATTCATAATAATAATTGATATTTGCAAATAAAATACATAGAGAAACTGAATAAATGATGTAGGAAATATAATTTTTTATATAATGAAAGTAATGACAACAGAAAAATATCTAACGTAAATCAAAATATGGTAATAGCAAAAAAATGCAGTGATATAGTACAGGTGAGAAAGTGTAAATAAATGATAAAATTTAAGCATTTTAAGTCATCTTTTTATCGCTTTCAGATTTTCGATCTTCCTTTGGAGGAAGAGAAGGTAACAAAATAATGTTACCACGCTCCATAATCTGTGCACTTGGTTGAAGTAGTAAATGATGCTGATGATGCTTGGAGGGCTCGTCCGGAGTACATGTATCAATCAACTTCACCCATTCATCTTCTAAAACATCTTCCAAACAACAACGGTTTTTAGGATCAGGGATAAGAATTCGAGAGATCACAGGACGCATATTGCGAGATAAAAGCATAAGCAACTGTTTTGCACCATCACCATCGGGTCGTACAAAGTCACTGTATGACTGATCTTTGTCGGGGTGAGAAAATTTCCAAGGGAAACGGTACAGGATCATACAAATTAAAATAATGGCGCAGGACCATAGATCGGTTTTACGTGCATCATATTCTCGCTGTGTATACTGCTCTGGTGCGATGTAAGGGTCAGAACCACATATATCTATAAAAGAAGAAGAAGAAGAAAAATGAAAGGTTTAGTTAAAAAAGTGTGTTTTTTTCCAAAAATGGACATTACGTCATAATCACCTTTGCTCATATGTACAGTCTCTTCAAATGGATATTTAATGACAGTAGCACATCCAAAATCGATAATCTTGACAATTCCTCGTTCGTCCAACACCATATTATCAAGTTTTAAATCACGATGAGCTATACCCATTTTCTGTAAATACTGTACGCCTTGAAGTAATTGTTTCCAGCAACACCCAGTTTCTTCTTGTGACATCTTCCCACTCATTACAATGGTAAGCAAGTCATTGGGTGCGTACTCCATAATCTCATAAAAAGAAATTCCCTCTTGAATAATATCCAGGGTCTCAATCACATTATAGTGATGCAGAGTAGATCCAATACAAAACTCGGCGGTAACCTTTTTTACATAATCTTTTCTGTTTTCTCCTGCCATTCGTTTTCGGAATTCCTTGACTGCAAATGCTTTTCCATCAGTATCACGACGAATAATTCTTACAGAACCACCGGACCCCTTTCCTACAAATTCGCCTAAAAGGAATAAATAAGCCTTTTTTTTTTTATGAAAGCTTAAAAAAGAGCGCTTACCCCACTTTCCATAGCGACCTTCTAAATCTTTGTTAAACTCATTTGCAAAAGACAAATCAGATCGTTTACTATAAATTGAGGAACGGCTGTTTTTTGCGCTTGTCATATCTTCGACCAGTGTACTCTTCTTCTTTTCACCATTCTTTTTAGTAAATAATCGTTTCAAATCCTTAAAAATAGTATCTTTCTTTTCGAGATGGTGATGAAAATGAGTATGATGATAATGGCTGTTATACTTGGGTTTCTTAAAAATGAACTGTGAAGGCATTATTGTATGCGTAATGATGGACTCTGTAGCTGAAATAGGTTGCTCGTTTTTTCTCTGAGGTGCTGAAATATCATTATTTTCATTAAGGAATGTGTTCGGTGTCTGTGATCCTGGGGGAGTAAATTGAGTACTGAAAGTATCATTTGAGCTGTCGGGTGTGATGTTTTCAAATCGGTGAATGGCATGTTTGCTTTGGAAAATTTTAGCAGGTGAAGTAAAATCTACTTGGCGAAGTCTCTCGCTTAAATCATTCATGGATGAAGAATAAGAGCCAATATTTGAGTCTGTTTTTCTTTCTTGAGGTGTGGATACATCAGAATCGCCCAATTGAGATGATGAGACTGAATATTGTTCTAGAGGTAAATATACATTAACTTCGGTTGATATATGAAAGGGAGAGGATGTGTATGCTTCAGAAATCAGACGACCTTTTGCACTCATTTTAATGTATAATTGAAGTACAAAATTGAAGACGATTAAGTAATGATAATATAAGTATGAATAATCGAAATTACAGTGGTAAAAGAAGCAACAGAAAAGGTAAACGAATATCAATTATATATATATATCTATTGTTGGTATGTTGATCTATTCAAGTGCCGACTTGTTACTTTCTTTAAAAAAGGTTTGAGTTTCTTCATAATAATCTCAAACATGTTTATAATTGGTGTTATGAGATTATATAATTATTGTGATGGCATCCATTTATAGATTGGTTTCTTATCTATTGGCTATATATAAGAAGGAGAAGAGGTGTATCTGTAAAAAAATCTACCATTGTGATTTGTTTTCCTTTAATTTACATATAATCGTAGCCATTCTGCCGATTAAGGCGGATCTACTACCCATAAATGACAAGGGCGCCTTATTTTATGAGCGGAAAATCCTGATATTCCTCCAATCGGGGTCTGACTTTTCACGGATTACTATTTTGGAGGGACGGAAAAAAATACTTAATTTAGAATAGAACAAAAGATACAGATTTGGTCGTCATCGATCCTGATGATAAAGGAAAAAAAAAAAGACCTTCATGGCACTAGAATTAGGTGGTATAGTGACAGGAACTGTGGTTGAATCAAGTCCACAAACCAAATGGCCGCATAAAAAGGTTTTTTGCATCATTACTCACAAAAACTTGTTTTAATAGAGATCCCAATAAGCACATTATACAAGTTACTTCTACTCATCCAAAAAGATAAACAAAATTATGTCACATATGACACAGTAAGGGAAATCTATAAAGAGCTAAGCCTAATAATATTACTTAGGGATATACAGAGTAAGGACCTTTCAGCTGATATCGAACAAGTTGAAATGCCCTGGCATGGATCGACTTATAGTAGAGTCACTATTTTTGCACGTATACAAATCCAATAGCACTGTTATTTATTTTTTATTAAACCAATGTTGGATATTATGTTGTCTTCTTTACAAAGGTGCCAATAAACAATATAATCAGTTTAAAAACGGCAAGTAATTTTTTCTTTAATTTCCTTTCATTTGTTGCAGTAAATCCAGCAAAAAAAACAATACGGATAGTCCAAGTAGATGATTAAACTTTAAAAACATCTATATATTTATCCAAAACTTTTTAACAAGTTTATATTCACTTATTTCATCTGAACTATACACAACAAAAACAAAGTAATTCTTTCTTAAACTTCTCAAGAATGTGACTCAAAGATAGTGTTCCATAAATAAAATATGATTATTTTTTATAGAAGCATATAGAATCAAATTGAGGAGTGGTCATAGCACCCTAAAATCTACCTTCCATTATTCATCTTTTATTGACTTGGAGTAGAATTTTTCTTGACCTCTGTTATTAATAAGGAAATTAGTTGGATAAATTTTGAAGCGCTGTCATAGAAGAATCATCATTGTCATTATCGCTTATTACCATTATATACTTTATAAATGTATATATGAATAAATTAATATGAGTCCTTAGTTGAGAATACAGAAATTTAAAACTAAATAAAGGTTTAATAAGCTATTTAAAAGAGGCAATATAACCGTTTCTTCAAGTTATTTTGTATTTTTTTAATAAAAATAAAAAAATGTAGATCACTGTTTCACTGAAATCAATCTAAGGTTTGGGGGCTAACTTACAGATTTGAATCTAGAATATGCTTCTTTTAGAAGATTTTTTATCACAGGAAATCACTTTGATCTAATTTAATAATAACAAATAAGTACATTATAGGTATCATATTGGAGTTGTGTACATTAAGCGATTTGAGTGATCGGCCATTGTCTCTCCTTTAACTGATTGTTTTGGTAAAGGAAAGATAGATTGATGAAGTTTTTCTTTTAAGTTTATTCTTGAGACAAAGCAAAAAAGAAAGTGAAAGAGAGGCAGCAAGTATATAAAATAAAAGAAGATGAGTTATATCGCTAAATAATTAAAGTTTATACTATGGACTGATATCCTAATTGCCGCAATTTTGGAATTTCTTTAATAATTTACTTGTAAATTATACAGAAAAAATATAATACTTAGCATTAAGGCAACATCTTTTTTGTACCCCTGTATTTATTATAAAAGTCAAAGGAATTATTAAAAAGAGGGTTGGTAAGATAAATAAATCCAGAGTAAAAAAAAACAAAAAACAAGTGAAGTTCAATATATAAAAGTATGAATGTATTGTTATCATTTTTATAATAATTGCATTAATACTTAAGTATGCAGTTCTTCATTGGTAAGTTGATTGTGATATTTACAAAACGCCTTTCAAATATTTTAATGTCGATCCATTCCGAAATTAGATGTTTAAAAATAGGGGCTTTTTTTTCCATTTAAAAGAGGGAAACTTAAATTGATTTAAACTTAATATGACAAGTTTAATTTTGACTTTCTTTCTTCATGTTACGTTCTTTCCTTATTTTTTTTTATAAATATAAATGTACTCTCCTCTGTGATCGACCATTTTTTATGGAATGTAAACGAGTATTGATAAGCATAGTAATACACACTCCTTAATAGGGTGACGATGAACAGACGCCATCATATACCATGTCTTCGGTTTTTTTTATATTATTTTCAGGAAGACTCTTTATGCATCAAGTCATTTGACTCCTTCAAAACTTAATTTATACTATTTACTAAGATGAAATAAACTCTACATATCATTGCTCAATGTATACAAAATGATGTTGATAGATAAAGATATGCCAAGGTGATCAGCATTTACACTTAAGTGTATAAATTACATGTGAAGATTCGAGTATGAACATCATACAGGCTGATAAAAACTAATAAATAGAGGTATACATTTAACATCAAGACATACAAAAACGACATTAATTAAATAGGGGTCGGGTTTTGTTTAGGGTCAAGTTTTTCTATTCATAAAAAAAAAAGTAGGGTCAGGTGATGAGGATTGTCTCATTCCTGGAGAAGAGGAGGTTCGTCTATGTTAGCTATCGAGAAACAAAGAGAAAATGAATAAAAGAGAGAGAGAGAGAGAGAGAGAGAGAGAAGGTGGGGGATGGCCTCCTAATGAAAAAATAACGATTTACTGCTGTTCTTGAGGAGAGTCTCAGTTTCGTTTTAAATCCCCTTGGATGTCATGGAGACCCATAAAAGAGGGTACTACTTCTGTGATCGATTATGAAATAGCAAAATAATAAAAAATATAAAAAAATACACTCCTTTCAAAATCAATATTAAGAAAACCAAAAAATTATTATAGAAAGGGAGAATAAACATATCTCAAATGTATCCATGCAAGACCATGAGCTATGCGTCATCATTCTCACATCAATTTTAAGCAAAGCATAAGGTATACAAAAGCCTCCACACACAATTTACACGCACTCTTTCATTTTCTGAAAAACTCCTTTCTTTTCTTTTTTTATCTCTTTCTCTTTCTCTTCATCTTTATAAAGTTTGTCTTCCTGGTGTTCTTGCTTTTTTTTTCTTTCTTTCCTTTTTTTTCTTTTTTACTCAAAACTTTATTTTTCACAACGTTTTTTTGATTATCCAATATGACTCGAGAGTTATCTCTCGAGAACAATTCATGGAATCTTATCAGACCTGACTCTGGTTAGTTATCTCTCCTTATTTTTTGATTTCATTTTTTTTCATTTTTTTTGAGATGTTAACCTATTATCCAAATGTTTTTACTTAAAAAATCAAAATTAAAAAAAAAATATGTATGTACACATGTAAATAAAAACAACAGAGCTATTTACTAGACTTTGCTCAAATATGGGAGTTCGAGGAATTCAAGTAGAGCAACTACAAACACTTGGCAGAGATATAATTCGAAATCTAAGGTAGGACGAAAGAAACTTGTTTTGAATTAAATGAAAAAAAAAATTATGCAAATGACATATATAACACATAAGCCAAGAAAGGCCAGTCCATGGGTTTATGATAATAGTACGACATAAACTAGAGGATGCCTTTAAAGAAGATTCGTCTCTTACAAACCACCAGCTGTACTTTTCTAATCAAGTATGTATGTTATATATATATATATATATATATATATATATATATATGTGATATAATATTGTATTTACAAATTATAATAACAATAACAATTTTTAAAAATAATAACCTTGTGATACATTTGTTATTATTTTTTTTGCTTATTTTAGGTTATTCATGATGCTTATGCTATGCATGCTTTGCTTAATATCTTGCTGAATTGTACGAATATTGATATCGGACCTGACCTGACTCAGTTTAAACAATTTACACACGACTTTCCATCAACAGTAAGATTTTAATCTTAACTTATTTATTCGCACGCACTCATTTTTTCTTTTGTTAAATAACAATATGATAACATGAAAAAAAAAGATCAAGGGGTTAAGCATATCAAATAGCTCAGTATTAAGACAAGCGTACAACAGCTTAACAAGGTAAGGGGAAGCGGGAGAGAAAAAGCGAGATAAAAACGAAAGAGGAGGGAGAGGGGGAAAGGAAAGAGGGAAAGTCTTTCCAAAAATGGACACTTACAGTGCATAAATGGTGTTTTATATACAGACCTGACCGATACAAGATTCCGTCTTCAGAAATATACCATCCTATATCTATTATTTATTCAAATGGTTATTTATGGGAATTGGATGGTTTTAAGAGAGGTCCACAGAAATTAGGTATTTTATATCATGTACAAAAGATGGTCGGATAAATGGATATTCACATATAAAAAACAAGTGTCTTGCAATGATAGTAACTGGTTGGATGTAGCTTATATAGAGCTTTCAAAAAGATATGACACGTAAGTTTTTGAGTTTACTTGTAAAAGGGATGATGTCAAGCTGACGATAGATTGAGTTTATTTATTTATTTTTGATTTTGACAGCTTAAAAAAGCAGCAGTTAAACCCCTCTGTTTGGAGCATCATAGAAGATAGAAGACTTGTTTTTCAGAGGAAATTAATTGGAAAAACATATCTTAAGAGTAAGATCGAAAACGAGCTTGACAGTTCATATCCAGACTGGAGAGAAAACACAGATGTAAAACAATGGGAAGAAGAATACCAACATGTCATGAGGAATGTAAGTGACAGGTGAAAGAGAGAATAAAAGATAATATATACATAGTGTGTGTGTGTGTGTGTGTATGTAGTTTTATATTTTATATCGTCCTTTTTACTTATTAAAAAGTTAAAAACATCTATTCCAAAGGAAAGAAATAAACGTGGATTGAATCTGTTTAACCAGCTAAAGGACTATTGTGAATCGTTTGATCAGCTATCTCCTAGTGAAAAGCAAAACATTCAGGAATCATTAGAGGAATTTACACGGCATGGAGACATAATGGATGCATGGTTGCAAATACAGGATGATTCGTTACGTTTATATGAGTGCCTCGGATTAGAAGACGAGAAATATCAAATGCATGAGGTAGGGAAAAAAATGCACAGAAAGAGAAAGGCACGGAAGCTAATACCGCCATAAAATCATGTAAAAAAAATATAATAGCGTAACCAGTTACAAAGAAAGCATGACTATAGACCGTTTATCCAGGCATATATACAGGGGTTGATTGATGAGGGGCATTTGAAGCTTTGATCAGCTTTTGCTTCACCACTTTATTAACCTACATGACAGTTTTTTTTTACTTCCTCCTTAATACTCCAGCCAAAATTAAATCAGTCCATCCCTTTAAAGAAAACGAAAACGACAAAAAAAAACACAAACACGCACACACGGAAACAAAATCACGAAAAAAAAAGAAAAAAGAAAAAAGTAAAAACAGAAAAACATAATTCAAGACATTCATTTTTTTAATTCATTTTTTTTTCTTCTTAAATTAATATTCCCTCTCTTTCTCTTTTATACACATTACCACACATTACGCATTATTTCTTGTGAATACTCTTTACTTTCTCATTTGATTTTAGTATTAGCATTTTCTTATTTATTGTTATTTATGGAAATTGGATCATATATTTTATAAACAAAAACACAAAAAAAAATCAAGAAAAAACAAAAAACAAAAAACAAAACGAACCGCGCCTATGTACAAACACACATAACCACACACACAATTCAAATAATTAATTCATATTTATCATTAAAAAAAAATAATATAAAGAAGTAATTTATAAAGTATTATGGACCCTATTTCTGCATATAGAATTTTTAGACCTTAAAAAATCAGGAAACCTTGGTTCTTCTATTTCTATTTTTAGTATGCTAATCAATTTAGCTGTTTATTTCTTCTTTCATGATGGAAGCATATCTTTAATAATACTAGAATCAAGTTTATAGTTTTGAGTAAACAGATCAAAAAAAAAAGCTTCTGTCAATTCATTTATGTACGCCCACGAGCAGATTAATCGGTTATTGTTTTGTTTGTATCTAAATTGGGTTTGGTTACATTATACTAACCAGGCTGCTCACTTGTTTAAATCTTTTGTTACCAAATAGATTTATACACAATATATCACTCTTATATAGCATTACATGTAGACCATATATATTATAATATATATTTATTTGAGATTGTAACTCTTATTACTCATGTATTTAAAATCAATGATCCAGACCCCACATGTATGAGTGGATACAATTATGCATGAATACATTGTTATTAAGTAACTTTAATAATAATTGACAGCTGGTGACTAAGTAGCACTATTGTTATTATTTTTCACAAAATACATCCAAACGTGGTTGAAAATGGAAATAAACATACAAACATACACAAAAAAACACGGAACAAAGTACAGAGAAAGGATTAATAGCTTTTTATTTAAGGACATAATATCACCATTTCTCTTTTTCTCTCGTTATCTCTGTTTAGTACACTTATGAATCAAAGGGATTGCATATAATTCTATGATTGGACATAGTATGGGCACGCTGATTCACGTTTTTCTTTTTTGCAAAATGCGCATGTAATTTATCGTATTTCCCCTCCTTTATTTACTCTATAATTTAGTTTGATTGAATTTTTATGTTCATTTTTCAGGTATCCTCTTTTACACGTGTAAGTACTTGTATAATAACGAAACTAATTTTACCTGAAACGGATTGATTCTTACAGTGGTGGTATTCCAAAAGAATCTAGGACATAATGATCGATCATTTTATAAAGTCTACTTTTGGAAGGTTTTCATGCAACACATTTTATTATTATACATTACCATGCTGTTGGAATCACTGAAATAATTTATGTTGTATGCTGTTTAAAGCAAAATGAAAACATTGTTGCTAAAAGAGTCTATGGTGTTGCAGATAAATATAAAAGTTAGTATTCAAAGTCTAATCCGGATGATTGGTCTTTGGAGTTTAATAATACGTATTGTGCAATCTGTCTAAAAGTGTTTAATGGTGCTGGATACTTTAATTTCAATCAATTCTTGTATATGAGGCCATTCACTTTGCTATTTACAACTCGAACCACATATTTGGTTTTGCTGTGGATAAAAATTGAATAAAATAAACAAGCATCAGTCGATCACACATTTTTATACAACAGAGTTTGGAATCCCTCCGCACTCCTTTCATCTGAGCTATAATGTATAACTCTCTTCTCGATAAGCGAGTTTGATTTTATCAATCCAGGATACGACTATTCATTCATAATTGTGAAAAATAATGAATATATATAATATTTTTAATACAATATGTGTTATTATTATTATTATTGCCATTACACATTCACTGTGTGAGGTATATAGTAAAAAGTTCTTATTCCCAATCGGGAATCAGAGAGAAGTCATAACCGGGATACTTATAATAAGCGTGGTAAGCAATATAGAGATGATAAGCACCTATCATAAAGGAGACACCAATGAGTTGTGTATTGATTGGCCTGGTATATGTGATTTAATACCTGGAATAAACATGATGCTTCCAAGCACCAAAAATGGTGTCCCTCTTGCTAGCCAGATCTAATATAGAATAGGTTTGAGTTATAAACATTGCCTCATCTGATATTTTACATACATCAGATGTAATGGTACCAATTTTGATCAAGATACCAACTGCAAGTAAACCACCGCCAACCAGGAAGAGCAAGGTGGCTAAACTAATAGCTTTCCAAGGGACTGGAGAACGAGTAAGAATACATGCATTAATTTTACACTCGTATATTTACTTGGTGTCTGTGGAAGTTCGAATTGTGAATCAGAGAATCCTCGATCTTGTTGTAAATCTTGTAATTGCGCAAATCTTGCCGATTTTAATTTGTTATACAAAGGGTTCATTGTGTGTTAAAGGGAGATAAGGTAATTGAGAAATAATGTGAATTAGTTGAGTCATATGTTTGAAACACCGGATTCATATGGTTTAGTTTGGCCTCGAGTTTTGCATTAATATATAGCAGCCGGATCAATAAATAGCCGATTTGGCAGAACAACTACCTTTTTTTTTTTTTTTTT
>VCJJ01001429.1:106555-125047 GCA_024139415.1 Backusella tarrabulga
TATTTATTCTGAAGAAACCATGCGGTTCGTTAAAAAAAATGAGGTGATATTAAATATCAAAAATTCGAAAAACAGAAAAAAGGGGTAAAATAAAAATGGCATATTTTAAAAGTAGAACAATCACCAAAAGTTCTAAGTGATCAGTGTAACATACACTTCTTTTTTTATTGTTTGTTTTGACTTTTTTTATGAAAGGAAATATTTTTCAAAGGATTACAAATCGAAAAAGGCTAGGCAAGATGTATTGTTTTCCACAAAGTACAGACTTGTCGGGTTTTTCATTTATTAAGGTTCATCCCTGAAATTGCTTGATTTGGTGCTTGTCTTTATTTTGAGTTTTAAATCAAAGGACAGATCGAATTCTTTGCAAGAGAATATTTAAAATAATACTCGAGAGGAACGCTTTGAAAACTGTTACTATATATTGATCGGGCTTGTATCACTTACTTGGCCTTATTCGACGCGGTTATGAGTGTATTTTATATTGTAAAAAACATTTCAAAGATTTTGAACCAAAGATGTACTACGAAAAAGAAAAAAAAAAAGATCGCGTAAACTCCCATGGGATGAACTTGTAAATCTGGAATTTTATCTACCCCGATTACAGGCAGCATTATTTTCTTTTAAAAAATGGAAGCGGAAGTGAAATACACGAACCAAATTTAAACAAGAGTTTATGTGTGATGCGATGACTAAAATGATTATTTCTAACGTTTTAGTTCAATATCGGTTGAATATTAAAAAAAATATACTAGTTGGACTCTCTGAAAAAAGAGGTACAATACAAAACCTTGTATTATGGAAAAAGGTGCTGTATACTATTCTTGCCCTCCAAAAATTTAATGAGACCAATATATTCATCAAGGACAAAGTTGTGTTTTTTTATTTATCTATGCTTATTAAGTAGAACATTTTGTTAAAATATTGGCTTTGATTGCTTTATTTAATAATTTATGATGCTACAAATGACAATAATAACATAAAATACCTTTTCTAGTTGTTTGGTAGAGTTACATAACCATCACTCAAGTCATTTTCTTTTTCACTGTGAACCAAACAAAGTTCTTTAATCCACACTTCTATTGGTAGTCATCCATTTTACACTGTAAAGCGTTAGTCTGATACAAGATTCGTAAAGTACATAAACCATTCAGAAACAAAAAGTTAATTAAGAAATATAACAGTTCCATAACCATCATTTATTACCTTTCAACATATTTTCTGTAGGCAGAAATCCCTAGCATAGCACGTCCATGTGAGCAAGCGAGGTGATAAATATCCAAAACTTAACTTGACTCAAATAACACTGAGAATATGTGTAGAAGCTTCACCCATTGACTCGGATTGGCTTTCACTTATCTGGTACGAAGATGCTGCTCTTATGGAAAACACGTCTATGTGGTAGGTTAGACCGTAAATAACAACGAAGGGTCTGAAATCACATCATAGCTACCGGAGAGATCAGAGACTCCAAGTCCAGAATAGATGTAAAAGCTTCATCTATTGGCTCGGATCAGTGCAAAAACACTTATCTGGTATGAAGACGATACTAGCTCATGAAGACACCTCTACATGAGCAGGCCAGATATTAAATATCATAACAAACGAAGGACCTGAAATAACATCATAATTGCCGGGGAGATCAGAGATCCCAAGTCCGGAGTGTGTGTAAAAGCTTCATCCATTGACTCGGATTAATTAAAAAAAAAGCACTAATCTGGTACGAAGATGATATCCTCATGTGGGATTATACAAAAGTAGATGTACACGAAGAGAATACAGCATTATTGTCATACAAAATTTGACATGAATACAAAAAAAAGGTGACGTAGTAAATTTCCGAGCATGAAAATTCAAATGGGTCGGTCCGGAGCAATGATGGGCTGTTGCATAAAAAAAAGAAACCTTTGCCAAACCTTTATCTTTCCCTTTACATGCTTATATAGTATGCTATTGCTGTATTCAAAAGAGGTGATTGTATATAGCAATAAGAAGAGAATTCTGGTTTGATTGTTTTGTGCAGTGTAGTATCATTGCTTCATTTATTTATCACAAGGATGATTACGTGGCTTATTTTATTTATGCAGGAAAATAAGGAGAAAAGGAAAAGTTGTTCATCTCTCTCTCTCTCTCTCTCTCTCTCTGTGTGTGTGTATGTGTGTCCATGAAACTTGTCTTCAAGGTAAAGTTAGTTTTTCTTTCTATATTTTTTGCACGGTTGATTCATTTATGTCATATTTATCCGCATTTTTTTTCTTGGGTATATAGTATGATATATTGCTACCACCCCTCTTTATTGAGGCGAGGATAGGCCTGCTGGTGATGCCAGCAATACGTTGGGATTTGTCCTCGGTAAGAAAAAGTATATTTGAAAATACCATTTTTACTGACTTGGTCTCAAATCGGACTTATAGGCCAGATACCCTCTCTGTACCTTCAACACCTTAAATAGTTCGTCTTATGTTTATATCACCATTACCACTATTTCACTCTTTCCATATTATTTTAAGCAAATAAAACATATCATTGTTCTCTATATATTTAGTATTTTTTGGATAGTGATAATATCATCGTATCGCTTAAAATATTTCGCTTTTCTTTCCTTCTTTCAATCCAATGCTACAAAACAGAAAAAACTTTCCTATTGGTTATATCATGTTGTCTCACTATTCACGTATAAAGTGCCTTCGCCTGATATGCTTTACAAGCCAGACTGTTTTATATCAATCATTTGAAAAAAAAGTATTCCTGGTCAATTCAAGATGTCTCAAAACATTTGACAACTCACTGAATACATGTTAATTTCAACGAAATTTCGCTAATCCCATTTGTTGCTGTTACAAAGTTATGTGAAATTACTATAATATTGTGTGTGAAGATTTGTTGCTAATTTATCAAATATTTGGATTGACAATTAAATGGTAGCAGTAAAATTTACATGAATTTACAAATTTCGTGTTACAATGGAATTCCTTGAGAACTCTTTTACTGTGATAAAATTAAGAAGTTACATATATAAATACTCTCAATAGCTTTCAGAAGTTTGATCAGTGAATTGTTTCAATTTAATAAGTGCGTATCTCCATATTGTTCGAAGCATATTCTCATGCTTACAGTTTTTATCAAAGACTTTAATCCCATGATTCAGGAATGAGTGTAAATTGTTTTCTCAATAAGGAAAAATCACCGCTTGAGTAACATCCTGAGTTCCATACAGTTTTTCAAGGTGAGGGTGGGTATATGTCTTGTTGAAACTTTATTGACTGAACAAACTGTATTTTTTTTCCAGGTGAACCATTCTAACAGAATTATATATTTAAATTAGGTCACTTTACAGCGCCTTCTTTTCTTAGAAATTTATTTAAACATATAATAAAATTCTAGTACCGTCGCTCCATCTTTTTTCTAGTTTTCTTTAAAAACAAAATTTTAGCACGCATTTGCAGTATCATCACTGAGAAAAAATGATTTCGAGTTGATCCATTCTGATTATGAAGCAATAATAGTTTTGTACAAGGACATGTGGGAAAAAAATATAAAAGATAATTATTAATAGAGAGATACAGCGTATAATTCAATTAAAATCTGTCTTAAAGTGTAGTTATGATATAGCAATATTTACTATTTTGAATCGAAAATAATTCGCTCAAATTGTCCGTTGCTTATCTCTTATCTCTTCAATGTTGATACAGAAAGCAAAATAAAGTTTAAATTTACAGTTACTCCAATTTTGTGACTTCTCCGGATGATGGATTTAGCTACTGCCATTTTTAAGAGTAAAAAAGGGGAAAAAAAAACAAAAATTGATACTTTTCTTCACTTTCTTTATTTTTTCTTTTTTTAACCATGACAGCAACTGAGAGATCACCGCTCTTAAAGAGTGGAGATATCAATACAAATTATAACGATAATGTAACTCTTCAAAACGACAATGCAGGAGAAATTAGCGTGTTATCCTCCGCTGGATCAGACGACACTCAAGAAGGACAAGAAGAAGAGGTTCGAAAGTCTCGCTTAAATGGATCCTCGTTACTTGTTATATTATTTGGGTACTTGGCACTTATATAATCAAAGATATAGCGTTAGAGGAAATAAATTAATCAAAAAATTTAGACTTCAAGTTGGTGTGTTTTTGGCTGCACTTGATAGTTCTATTGTTGCAACAATCTACCCACAGATTGGCACAGAATTTAAAAGGTAATTGTTTGATGGTGTATAATTAACATTTTTTCCCACTAACAATGGTGTATTTCAATAAGATCCAATGAAATTGTTTGGATAGCGACATCTTACATGTTATCTTATACAGCACTTCAGCCATTATGTAAGCAAATGGATGAGTTCGAGATGGAATATTCTAATAAAATCTATAATTGAAATAGATGGCCGTATATCTGATACTTTCGGTAGACGATCTGCATTATTATTTTCTATTGCTTTATTCTTTGTTGGATCCGCAATGTGTGGTGCATCCAACAATCTATGGGCGCTTGTTTTCAGTAGAGTTATTGCAGGCATCGGTGGCGGTGGATTAAATTCCATGTCATCTATTATTACAAGTGATTTGGTTTCTTTGCGTGAACGAGGAAAGTACCAGGGATATACAAACATTGCATTTGGAGTAAGTAAAGGTTACTAGGATGGAGATAAATATATACTGATGGTAAATTTTAGTTTGGTTCGTTAATTGGAGGACCTTTGGGAGGCATTTTGACAGATTCTTTTGGATGGCGTTTCTGTTTTTACTTAAATCTCCCACTTTTGGCCTTGTCTTTATATGTAGCTATTAGAGTTATTACAAACTATAATTTGAAGGAGCAAGATTTGGACTCGACCATATGGGATAGAATGAAGAAGATTGATTATTTGGGATCTATATCAGTTGTTGTATGCGTTGTATGTTTTTCCTTGGCAGCATCTATGGGCGGAAATTCACGCCCCTGGAGTGATCCATTGGTTTTAGGGCTCTTCATTGCATCATTCATCATGGGTTTATTGTTCCTTTACATTGAGAAGCATATTGCAAAAAATCCTCTGATGCCATGGTCAATCATATCCAGCCAAACTCCTTTCGCAAGCTCATTATTGAATTTATTTTGCATGATATCGTCTTTTGCTGTATCTTACACAACCCCTCTTTATTTCCAAGGATTGCTCGGATATAGTGCCTCCATGAGCGGATTTTATGTTCTTCCTAGAGTCATTGCTGCTTCAATTGGATCGCTTACAGCAGGATTCTGGATTGCCAGAGTTGGAGAGTATAGAAAACTTCTCATTGTTTCCACCCTCGTAAACGTGATATCTACTACAGGAGCAAGCTTGTGGGATCGAAATACCTCTCTTTGGTTTATCAGTTTCTGTTTTTCACTTGATGGCTGGGCAGGTGGTTGTATTATAACAGCAGCACTAATTTCAATGCTGTCATGTGTTGGTAGTGAAGGTAGGATTTTTGAAAAAAAAAAATAATTGTTACGGTGGCTGACAGGCTTGGATAATAGATATGGCTACTATTACTTCCATGTCCTACTTGTTCCGCTCTTGTGGTGGTGTTTTAGGTATCTCTGGTGCATCTGCTATTTTCCAAAGTGTTATTAAAAGTGATTTAACCAAACGAATCACTGGTCCAGATGCAGAAGAAGTAAGTGAAGACCTAATTTAGGTTATTTTGTTAAATAAACAAGATCATTAATCTATAAATATGATAGATTATCGAAATTGCACGCAAATCTATGAATGAAATTCGTGAATTACTACCCCCGGACTCTCTTGCTATTGTTTTGGAGTCGTATGAGCTTGCTATTCATTACTCTTTCGTATTCTGTGTTGTTGTTACATTGTGTGCATTTTTATCTTCACTTTTTATACAGCAATTCCATTTACTTTCAAAAGGGAAGTAATTTACAAACACATTCACATAATAAATGATTTTATTTATTTAGTTCTTTCTTTACTATATGAAAAAAGTTAAACTTCTGTATCATGGATAGACTTTCACTTTTTAAAGCTTATTTCCTTTCTTGTAATGATTGGTCTTCTTCTTTTCCTCCTCTTTCTTTTTCTTTTCCAATTTTTCTTTCTTGTTTTTATCCTGAGAGGATCTCTTGACCTTATGCTTTGGGTCTTCAGGCTTGTTAGGTTGAGGCTGTTTATGCTTGGGCACAGACTTATTTAAATCACGTTTGTGATTTTTGGATATTTCATTCTTCGTAGTTTCATTCTTCTTTGTCTCAGAATTCTTGATTTCGATGTTGTTTTCACCAAGTTTAACCTTGTCCTTAGAACCTTTATGCTTCTTGGGTTCAAGTTGCTTGGATTCAGTCTCAGGTTCATTCAAACCACGCTTATTCTTCTTGAGATCCTCCTTCTTCTTGGGTTCAATCTTATTTTGCTTGGATTGCTTCACATCATGCTTAACCTTCTTGCCGTCTTGACAAGTGTTGTCACAATCTCTTTTATTGAAGTCTACAGTAGCATAAGGTCCATTGGAATTGGCAATACCATTCAAGGAAAGGTCTTGGGCATGGGTAACAGGGCTAGCAGAGACTGCAGCCCAAGCAGCGAGAACAACGGCTTTAGAGATGAAATGCATATTGGCTTAATTGATAAATGAGAAGATTAAATGAATCGAGTGTTGAGAAAAATATCGTTTGGTAAATGCCCCTTTATATACTAACAGAAATACACTGTCTCTCTCAAAATAATAATTTAATAACCAGTTTTGGTTGGGCCGGCTTTATTTCTATTTTCCATCAATGTTTATCAATTGTATGGAGTAACCAACACTCTTTGATATGCTGCACCAAGACCGTCTCCATGAAATTCAGATTAAGTTAAAGTGTAAATACTTAATTATCAATTATGTTTGACAATAATAGCAATTTTCCAATAATAACAAAAAATATACACCTCAAAAAGTATCACATGAGTATTAAACTTGATTCTATTACTGATATTTTTTGCCAATTGACAACAAGTTATTATGGGACTTAACTTTATATTCACACTTATCAGATTGAAAAAATAAGATAATAAAACTAACTAACCCCAAGGTGTTATTATTACATGACTATTGCTAGCATGTACTAAATTAACTGAAGTTTTTTTGCTTGACTAATTTTGGTAAGGGTGTTAGACTCGTTAAATGGGATGTGTTAAAAATAATTTAGAATTAAGAACCCAATGTTATTATTGTTTATATTTTGTAAAGCGTAAAGTATTTATTATTTTAGAATTGTAAAGGATAAATATGCTAAATAATAGAAATATAGATGGATATAGAGATACATTTTGGATGTTAAAGGGTGACTTCATTAGTTATAACTTAAACGAGTAGCCATGCTACAATTCCAACAACTGTAGTGATATATAAGCTATCAATGTGGATCTTGTCTGCTCTAGAAGTTTCGGTACTCTTGGATGCTGCAGCAGAAGTTGAATTTGCTTGGACAGATGATGTAGAAGTGGAACTAGTTTTTACAGCAAACACTGCAGATGCAGCACCAAAGTCGTTATTATAGCTTGGGTCAGATGCTTCTTCTTCGTTCATATAAAATGATCCCATAGAATTAGCATGATACTTTTTGTGCTTCCAGTCATCATCATCGTTGTTGTCGTCACCATCATCACCATCTTTTTCCCAATCTTCATCATTGCCATCATCATCATCATCCTCTTCCTCAAAATCATCATTTTCTTCTTCTTCGTCATAATCATCATCATATCCTTCTTCGTTATCAAAATCTTCTCCATCATCATCTTCATCTTCAGAATCGTCGCCTTTATTCCATTCATTGTTTTTGTACCCCCAATGACCATTTCCACCGCTTTCTTCCTGTATATAAATAGTTAGCAAAATTATTAAATTTAATATGCGTGTTTGAACATACCGTTTCTTTGGGATCCCATGCTCCAGTTAATGTGACAGTCTCGACAACCATGACTGGAGGTCTTGTTTCAATATCAATTCCATTGTGGTCATGGTGCTTTTCCCCATCATGTCCTTCACCGGCGTGTTTACCTTCCTGTCTGTCGTCTTCGCTGCGCACTTCGTCATTATCCCCGCCATTTCCGTCTTTGTGATCATCAGTTCTGTCGGCATGAAGTATAAATCTATACTTATGTCTACGAATATGGACACTGGACTCGCTTGTACTTTTACTGAGACTTTCACTGGGACTTTCACTGGGACTTTCACTGGGACTTTCACTGGTGCTTTCAGTGCTGCTTATATCGGTACTGCTTTCCGGCGACTCCTCAGTAGTTTCAGAGGCAAGAGTTGAGCTGTTATGCTTGTGCTTCTTATTCTTATTATGCTTCTTTTTGTGCTTTTTTTCAGATACATCTGTTGGGACTTCTATATCTGGCTGTGTTCCGCTTTGTAAAGTGTCGACCTCTTGACTAGAACTTTCAGGTTTTGATGCTAAAAATGATATTGATGAGAATAAATATATTGTAGTTATCATAAATACTTACCACTGGCGACACATGTAAATGCCAATGTAAGGCCAATAGTTGCTAAGATTCTCATGGTTTATCAAGATTTTTTAAAAAATAATTTCTTTCTCTTCTTTTCTTTTTTCAAATGTTTGGACTTTTTATATAAAAATATATTTATAAAAGTCATTTCTATTTCCTCCAACATATTCTACTTGATTTCAGTCTGTTTAACGATTTCTTACAGTTTTGTTTTCGTTAGCATGTTTAAATGCTTACTACATTATAATCAGGTCCAAGTTGCGAATCAAAAAACTTGTTTGTATCGTTGTGATCTGACTATGATCGGAGTAGCTAACGATAATCAAACTCGTATTTGATATGATTCTTCCAATGAAAACTCTTATACTTGGGTTATCAACGAAATAAAAAGCTGATATATCTTGAGTATTTCTGTTAAATAAATCTAAAAATAGTCATGATAAAGATTTTCTGCTTCCATCTGAACCAGTTGCAATCAAATTGTACCAATTTCCTAACGATTAGTAACGTGGTAAACAGAGAAGGTTTGACTTAAAAAATTGAACTGCATCAATACTCGTGCCTTTGTTGGTATTACCATTAAAAATATAGAGGATTTATATATTTATATTTAATATAGGTTGCTATAACATAATAGAGTATCATAGTACATGGTAAAGAGTAGCACTTTTTTAATTTTATTTATACAGAATTTTATAATAGACTTTAGCTTTATCGATAAGATCATATGATGCTTTAAATGTGTAATTTTAATATTTATCTACTAATATTAATAAGTTTTAGCATAAAGCAGCATTTTAATTGTTAGAGTAAAGGCAAGGTGTATTTGAAAACAGCATTTTATTCTATACATTTCGTTTCTATAGAAAAAATACAGAAATACTAAGTAAATAGTTATTTGTTTGTCAGGATGCATGAAGCATCCAGACTACCTGAAAAAAAAATACTGGCTAAAGTGACGTCAATATAATATCTAAGCCCAAATTTCTTGGTTGCACTTTTAACTTTTTTTTTTTTCATTTCCATCAATACGGATCATTTGCTATGTAAATGCTATATACTTATTTTTATTACAAATATTAATGGTGATACTGTCAATTTCATATTCACTCGTTCTCTATATAAACACCATTGACGAATAGAAGATGAGCATACCTCTTATGGTATATTATTACCATAATCAAAAGAGGTAATGGTATCTGATAATAAGTGGTGTGATTGTTTTATGCAGTGTTTCATTTATTTATCAAAAGAGAGCACCTTAATCATTATTTATACAGTATGGAAATCTTTTACAACGATGCAGCGTGTTATGGAGGAGTTTTTTACATATCAACTACAAAAAAAAGCTTGTCATGTAAATTCAAAACCTAACAGTATGTTATTGCTTTTAAACTTTTTTTTGTTTCAAAAAGGCTGGACGCTAACTCTATCATTAGTCTTTCGAGCACTCTTTATCGAAAAATGACCACTTTAAGCCAAAGAAAGTGGGAAAAGTTTGTGAAGAAAAATATATCAAAGTAACTTCAACTTACGTCTGTTGACTGTACGGAGGAGGATGTATATGATCTGTGGTCATTTGTAAGTTTGTATTATATAAATAAGATACTTATATCTATACATATATTTCCATTTATGATTTAACAAATATTATTATAGACTTCAGTTGTTTGTATTCAGAAAAAGCGTTTTAGACCGCTGGAGAAGCAGACATATTTAAGAACATTTGATCACCAATCTTGGAGATTCTCTTTGAAGATTCGAAATTAGTACTTGTGACGTGAGTATATATTATTGATAGTTATTTTGATTGATTCTGATGCATTTTAAATTGTAAAGAGGGGAAATATGGAACTTCAGCTCAAAAAGTCTTTCACTTGGTCATGATGAACGTGGGCCGTTTAAAGTAGACTTACGACTGGTATTGGAAACATCGCCCCCTTCATCCCCTAAAATGATAACCTACTTTGATGTTGCTAACTGTGAAGTCGTCAAAGATGGTAAGGCGGGGAAAACATTGACTGCTAATGCAACACTCTTGATAGAAGGTAAAACACTCATTGATGAGATTACATCAGCCTGTAAAATGAACTTTGAGGACACCAAGATATTGAAGGTCCATCCACTTTCAAGCAAAACTTTATCAAGCTGACTTGACTGGGACCAAAAACAACAAAACTAAAAGTAGTTCTTCAATTGCCAGACCTCCCTTTCTAATGGCTACTCACATTCCAGAGTGAACCCTATGAGGAATCAAAAGCTCCAAAAGAATAAACGCGTGTATATTTTATGCCAAGAAGAGTGCAATTTCGCTAAAGCAGATAAAAAAAAACTACCTATCATGTTTGTAGGGGATCGTGGTTATGGCGTGGGCTCCTCCATTAAGGGGCATATGAGATACTGTCTTTTTCAAAAAAATGAGAAAAAATTACAGATTAATGAGAAAAGATTTTCAAATTGTTGAGAAGCATTTTCAAATTATTGAGAAAAAGGAGAATAATTATTGAGAAAAGGTTGATGAGAAAAAAAAAAGGAGGGGTTTAAGAGAGGTGAAGAGAATGGTATTAACCCAAGGCATGATACTAAAATTAATGGAATATAGTATGTTTGGTAAGCCAGAACCTACACCCTCAGGTTCATCAACATTGAAAGCAGAAAAATTTGTTTTGGGTCTCAATTCCCCTGGTTTTTCTCATTTATTTGAAATATTTTCTCATCAATTTGTAATTTTTTCTCATTTTCTTGAAAAACACAGTATAGTGGCTTTTGAAAGCATAAAAAACATTCTGCATACCTTCTTGTCGTCTTGAAGAACGAACATAATACTTCACAGACATGTGTATATTGCTTTAAAAAATTTGAATCATCCGCCGTTGTTTTTTTAGTTGTTATACTCTACAGCATATCTAATTGTGGCTCTCGTACAAGTCTCCCAGATACACTGTGACGGATTTTAATATAATTTAAATATTTATCATGCATAATTTTTGAGCATCGATGTTTGTTTATGTTAATATTATTTATTTATTTATTATTGTTAAAGTTTACAAATAAACTGCTTTCAGACTTCGAGAAACAACGTGAGAGCCTACACCGACATAATTTTACTATTAAAAATTTTTGTCTATTAAAGCGAATCGAAAGCAGAGACTGATTTTTTCATCGTTAACGACGGAAAGGCGGTTGAATGTTTATCATTTTATTTATTTACTTAAACTAATTTTGTATTCCCCTTCTATTGTTGTACAGTGCTAAGTTTGAGTTTTTCTTTTTGTTCATGGCGTCACTTTGAGGAAGAGTCTGGTTGCACTGCCGATTGATCTTAATTCATATAGTGATGATGCATAACATGATATTTGATGGACATAAATACCAACTTCATGGATATGCAAACTATTAGGTGTGATATTCATTCATCACATACTATATAAGTAATAGTATATACTGATAATGAATAAGATAAGTCATTAAATGCAAAGAGACGTGGTGATATCTGCCTAATGAGCATGGTAAAAGGCACATGACAGAACCACTTAATTTAGCATTATATTTTTTTTATTTTTTTTTTTGTATCTTCTTTCGCTCAAAAACATGTCATACCAACTTGTAAGTAGTTTTATACCAGACATATATTAGTTTTATCAAAGCTTATAACGATCTTTTTTAACAATAATATTATGTGCTTAATTGGCTGTTTTTATTAATATCACTTGCATTAAATATGGAAAATCGCCACCTTTCTTCTTTTTATTTTATTAAAAAAAATGTTCTGAAGCAACACAATAGTAATACGATCACGGATTTGTTAGCCAATGATGAGACGTGGAGTAAAGATAAATCTTTGGATATACAACTTCATCTTTTACGACAGAGAACCACACCTTTACTTTCAAACCTCTTCTCTATTTTTAAAGAGACCGCAGCCTACTTTACTTTATCAAAACAAGAAGCATTGGTATGAAAAATATAAAACAAAAAAAAAGAAAAAAGAAAGTACTTGATTTAGGAAAAACAATAACAATCTCCTTTTTTATATTTCATTTTTTTTTTATGTTTCACACAAAGAACACCATCGCCTACTTTCTTTATGAATATGATGATATTATTCATACACAATTACTAGAATGTTTTTTGGATCATCGTTTACTCGAGAGTACATCTGATTCAAATCTTATAATCGATACGACAAAGCAAATCAGTGGAGTATTTACGCCTCTTTCTCGATGTTATTCTCCTCGGTGTCAAGTCAATAACATCACATGCTATTCACCCCTATGTCCAAACAAACAAATCTCAGGATTATTACGCTTAGTCCAACAAACAAACAACGATGATAGCACAAATATGGTAAAATAGATTGTCATTAAAATGCGAGGAATAGTTACATGTTTGTAATATTAAAAAAAAAGTTGAATTTGAACATTTTTTTAGCGCTATAAAGATTGGATCGAACAAACACCACCCTTTCTACTTAGCTCCATTACTCGTGTAGAGCTTAAACGACAAGCTGCAATTGGCGAATTTCTTGTAAAAGAGAAAAACTATAGCGAAGATCTAGATATATTGCACACCAACTACGCCTTACCTTTATTGAATTCCGATCACATTATTCACGATTCCTGTCAGCAACCATTTTATAATGAAGTATTCGGAAACTATCTCGATATAATGAATATTCATGATGCATTTTACCAACTTTTAGCTTCCCACAGACATTCAAGTTACTTTATGGGAAGAGTGGGGAAAGTTATACTGCAACATGTTACAAACTTGATTGAACCATATATCGAGTACGCGTCAAATCATGTGAGGGCTATTTATCGTGTCACAAAAGAAAACAAAAACAACACTCAGATTTCCAAGTTTCTTGAAGATCAAAGTAGCAAAAAGTGTACTCGACGTTTGGGTCTTCGACATTATCTCACGTCACCGACATTATGGCTTGGTAAAATGAAGCTCTTGATTGAGGCAATATTAAAAAATACAATTGATGATGCAGATCAACTTGCATTAAAAGCATCTATCGCCATCTTACACGATACACTGATTAGGATGAATAACTGTACGAATAAAGCAGAAGAAAGACTTTGTCGTGAGGAGCTACTCAACAGTATCTATATTCCTTCTAATATTTCGGATGAACAGGCCAATATCTCCATACCTTCAGACAGCACCCTTATTAAGCAAGAAAAAGTATGGTTAGCGCGATCAACACACCCACTGCAACCATCTATCTGTCACATTTTTTTATTTTCACATTCAATTGTGCTCACTCATCCACGCATAAACCAAGGAAGGAGAGAACATATTGTAGTAACAGGAACCCCTATCCCTATCCAAATGATATTAACAGATTCGACAAACTCGACGTCACTTATACGACGGCTATCATTTGCATCCTCATCCATCGTATCGAGCCCTTACCATTTAATAAACTCATTTAGAAATCAAAAAATCAAGCCAGAAACTACCCCTGTCATGGAAGCAAAGAATCATTCGGAAGACTTACATCAGGCGTCTATATCGATACAGATAAAAAACCAAATTTTGAAACTAAAGAACACTATGAAATGGGGCCCGAGTCAATCCTTGCTTGTTTCATCAGGTAACGACAGGTTGGTTACGGTTACACGCAGAGACTCTGCACCTGCATCGCTAGGCTCCAAATCAGCTTTGTTACAATCAAAAAGAAATCCTCGATCCAACACCACAATACAAAGAGCGCGAGTTCATAACCGGACCCTCAAAATAGGACATATGGCATATCCCGAAATTGCGTTCCAACTCGAGTTTTTTTATAAAGTGGATCGGGAAAGATGGGAAAAGTTAATACAGGACGCCATTAGAAACAAGTGCCAACATAACCTGTTTAAGGTGCAATTGATCACTCAAAGTTTGAGTCAAGGTGTGGAGCGCTCCTCGTCTTTACTTTCAACAACGTCAACTTCATCCACTGCCTCTTCAGGATCTACACTGGTCAGTTCTTTTTCGAAACCTTCGGCAAATATAGCAGGCAGTCTACGAGAAAAGGTAGCATGCTTATGCTCCTTTGGTAAGTTTTTTTAATAAAAGGGGTGTTAAGCTCATTAATATTAATTTATTTTCAAAATCAACTAGATTATTACAATCCACTAAAAGGTAGTGAAAGCTACTTTGCGATGGGTACCCAAAACGGTGTTTTAATCGGGCCGAGTGATGGATCCAGCCTGCCACAACTTGTTTTATCACTTCCATTCGTTCAACAGATCACCGTGCTAGATGATAAACTCATTGTTTTTAGTGGCGCAAACAACAGTCAACTAGTTGCTTATGGAATTCATTCACTCATGTGTTCATTCACCTCTGAAAAACCTCACCTCAACACTCCATCCAGCGACTGGTGTATGATTAAACGATCCTCTGTTATCTGCTTTGATACCGGAAAAGTTAGAAATCAATCCGTCATTGTATACCTCACACAAAAGCAAGACGATATATGGTTGGTTGTGATAGTCCCCACTGATCATGTAGGCGAATCACATCATTGGTTTAAAAAATACAAAATGGTACTATAGGAGTCATTTTTTGTTACGTTCTTTTTTTATTTACCATTTTTATATAGACTTATAAAGTTTCGATAAAAGCCCCGAATACGATACAGTTAATGGATGATGCCGCATTTATTCAATCCAATGAAAATGGTGTTGAGCGTATCAGCATCACGCCGCTGGAATCATCAACACATAGACAACAATGTGAAATTCAGCAGCATGAGGTGGACTCAAAGATATTAGCAGTAGAGCCTAACATTGGTTTTGTGCTATTATCTCGTATTTTTAGTAATTACGTAGGGATCACCTCCAACTCGCACTATGCCTGGTTTTGTTCGCTTGATCATCGTTATGGACTTCCACTTACTCAACATCATATTCGATTCGAATCACATGTGAATAGAATAGCAGTGGTTTACCCTTATCTGGTTGCCTTTTCATGGTCTGTGATTGAAATACGCCATCTTGAAACAGTAAGTGTTATATTCATTATGAAAAAGAAATACCAAACCAATGTTGTTAGACCGAACTTATTCAAGCGATACATGGTCAGCGTATCCAGTTGATCTCAAATAGCAATGCAACAAAACCAAGTTTATTTTTTACCATGGCTAATATAAATGATCCACGTTTAACAAGTGTACATAAACTTCAGCTTTCTGCATAAATTTAGGTGTATATTTAGAAAATGAAAAATTCATTTCATTCCAAATATAATAAAACTATAGTGTATATATGCATATGTATGTATTTATAAATAATTAATAAGTTAAATGTATTTTTTGTGTTGATTATTTCAAATCACTGTGTTTCCTTGTCATGCTGTGGTAAAATCATCCATCCATCTTCCGTTGATAAGTTCACATCCAATGGTTTCATAATTAAAAGTATTAAAAACAGCAAATAGGCAGTACCCGCCACACCTATTACGATAGTGGATTTCACAGTGGTAGCGTGTTTGACCACCAAAAGAATATCAAAAATAACCACTATAAGTACTAATAGCCAGTAAATAATCCGGCGGAGCGTGCTAGGTCTAAATTCTTCTGGCATGATTCTTGGCGTTGTGGACAATTTAATGATTGGAATAAGTACTGTTGGTAGACATATGCTGAAAAACAAAACAAAAAACAAATATGAATAACGGAAGGGGAATGAACAAAAAATATATATCTTACCTTTGTAAAACGTTTAATAGTTCACCCATGATATCGAAATGATTCACAGCAAAAGTAGCAACCAACATTCCAGGAACGATTGCAATGGATCTTGTCAGGGCGACACGCTGCCAATCCTTTTTAAAAATATTACCAAAAAAGCCTTCCGTCACATACTGTCCAGCCAAAGCGCCTGTCATTGTTGAGCTTTGTCCAGCTGTTTTATAGTGTAAATAACATAATAATTGAAATACATTGCGTCTAAAAATTTTACCTGCAAGTAAACCAGCGCCCCAGAGATATTTTGCGGCGGAACCGAAAGTTTTGCTTAAAGCTTCATCAGCGTCACTCAAAGCAGGAATATCAACGAGATTATATGACTCGTCAGGCTTATAATAAACTGAGGAGCAAAAAAAAATCATTACCTGATCCATTCCCGTCCTTGTACTTGAACTTACCTTGCGCAAACACAACTACAATGGCGACATTGACAAAAAAGGAAAGGGCCAGGGCAAGCACAGTTTCGATAGAAAAGTAAAAGTTGGCCTCCTTTAATTTACGGACGGAAGGGTTTTTTCCAAGATCACGCGACATGACCAACGCACTATGTAAAAACATGTTGTGTGGCATTACAATGGCACCAAGCATCGCCACCGCCTGAAACTCCGAGTTCTTTGGTACATTAGGCACGACAATCCCCTTGATGATGGCGCCCACGTCGGGGCTTGACTGGATCAACTCAAAGCAAAAGCACACAGACATGAGTGTAATCAGCACCATAAAGAAGGCCTCCAATTTACGAATGCCATAGCGTTGTATCAGCATAAAGGTGACGGTATCCGTGGCCGTGAGGATCACACCCACCCAAAGTGGGAGGTCAAGCAATATATGCAAGGCAACGGCTGTACCGAGAATCTCCAGGATATCAGCGCCAATAATTGCCAACTGTGCAAACGCCCAAAGAGCGGCAGTCCATCTGTTTGAATAGCTCTGACGTATTAACTGTGCTAGGTGCTTTCCAGTGATTGTACCTAATCTTGCTGAAAGTAACTGAAACACAAGTCCTATACCCCCGCGATGTTAAAAAAAAATGCCCCTTAATTAAACAGAAAATAATAATGCCAATAAATGAATTTTGTACATACCTATTACATGTGCCCATAAAAGTAACCAAAGTAAATTACACCCAGCAACAGCACCTGTTTGAAGACCGGATTCAAGGTTACCTGGGTCAAGGTAAGCGATTGACCTAATTCAAGATGAGTTGAGTATATAGTTACATTTTACAAATAGTCCGTTTTGTCGCTCATATAACCAAGATTGAATATATTTTACTTACATCAACCAACCTAAAGATTATCACCATTAGCATTACTATAGATAAATGAGTAAAATATCAAACATTACCTGGACCGGTGTATTTCCATAATTTCTTGAACGAAAACCATTCATCAGAAACAGCACCCGTATCAACCTCAGGTTTTATTTCTAACTCTTCCATAAACGGATTACTAGTGGATGGCTTTGTTTCTTGTGTATCATATTCTATTAAATCCAATGTTTCCTGGGGTATATGATGAGTAAAATAGAAGGCCATCTTCAATTGAAGGAAACGTGAGGGGAAAAAAAAGAGAGGAAAGAAAAAGAGTCTAATTAGTAAAAAAAGAAAAAGAAAAAATGAGAATTAAATAGGATGGAAAAGGGATGGACAGCTATTCGATCTCTACTCCTGCACATGTCAAAATAGCTTGATTGTCATAGCATCAAACCTGGAATACAAACATTATGGTGTAACGGAGTGGATGAGCACGTCTCCGCTGGACAGACGAATTATTGGCCAATTTACGATGTTACATTTTGAATCGGGTGCTGAATGCATTATTGTATATATATATTATTATATATTTTTACTATAAAAAGTTTAAAAGTTGAATTATAGGCAAATAATGCCCTTTTTAACATGAAGCAAAACTTTAACCCTTATATTCTGTAATAGAGAGGAGTGGCACAAGATAGAAAACAATAAACAATATATTTTCTACTTTTTTAATGAAATAAATCGCCTTTATGGACAAGTAATGGTTCTATATCCTTTTGTGTTTATTTACCATTTTCTTGTTAATTAGTTGCCTTGTTTGATACAAAAATACGAGATATAAACAAACTATATTAAAAATTAATGAAAAAGTGATACAACATCCTTGCCCATACCGTTTGTATTAAAAAGGCTAGTTTTCTATATGTATTTTTTTTGTTTATTTCAATATGGGTATTTACCTGTTGAAGAAATTCATTTAATTCCAGTTCCACTTGTTGACTTTTTTTTTTTT
>VCJJ01001430.1:3872-16562 GCA_024139415.1 Backusella tarrabulga
ACCAGTTGTGATCTGTATAGTCGTGTGCCTGTGTTGTGTTTCACACTTTTTCTTTTCTGTCAAATTGAATCCACGGAGTGTGAACTTTTTTCCTTCTTCCTTTCGATTATCTAAGCTTTTCAGTGTATAACCCTTTTCTCCTTTTAATAATAGAAAAGCCTTTTGGTTATAACCCATGGATTTATTATTGTTTATGAATACAAGAATATGAGCAATAATAATAATAACCAAGCTATAAACTATTCGACATTTGGCTCATACCATCCTCACTCGGCTCATTATGTTGCTGCATTCCCACCTGATCCCTTACAACGCTTTGGGTCGGGACATCTGGACCAAGACATTTTTGGAATCTCGGTTAGTCGTCTAGACATCGACAAACAAATGAGTAAGCCTTCCTTCCTTTCTTTCTTTCTTTCTTTGTTTATTGTATTGTTTTATATTCAATAGTTTTGTAATAGTCTTCATGAGAAAGGTCTTTATGATTACAATTGCACAGACATTAATCATGGCAACCATGGTGTTCTTTATTGTTCGAATTTATCCTCTATTTCAATGGTTAAAAGACAGGTAATATCGACTATTAATGTAGTTATATATAGAATAAAGTATTCATTATTAGCCATAGTACCTATTCTTGGTGGATTCCTATTATACCAGCACTGCTCGTATCAGTGATTATTATATGGCAATTATATACACAGTATTTCCAGCTCTCAAGGACAAGCCAAATTTCATTATTATCAGTGTTTTCCGTCATTATGTCATTTGTAATATCTGAGATGAGTAAGTATATGGTATTTATATATATTTATAAATATGGTTACATATTAAATGTGTGGTCATGTTAGTATCTAAATTGTGTTATGATGTTGGGTTTCTGGTGATTGTAATGACACTTGCAAGCATGGTCTGTTTATTACTATCAACCTTTCAAAAGAAGTTTGCATTTTCAGGTGCATTTCCATTGTAAGTATTATAATTGTATTATATTATAGATGATAACAATGCAGTATAGTGTATGTAGCTTGGGTTCAATCTGTTTAACTTCACCTTGGTTGCGATACTTCTACGAATTGGATCCTATCGAGATTCTATACCCCATTGGACTCTCTACATTGATTTGTACCTTCATCTTGCTTGAACTGTATCATACAATGGAGACCGTCACCGCAGATGATTATATATTGGCCAATGTCAACTTCTTTATTGATGCCGTGTATCCCATTCGCTTTATTCATCATGTTTGTGAATTGACTGATAATATGAACTTCTTTCCTGATATCTTATCCCCTCGTACGGGCACTCGTTAAAATACCCTCTTATTTATATGTACAATAAAAAAGCCTGTTATTATTTTTGAACTTCACTGGCTTTCCATCTTACAGAAAAGAAAGAAAAGCTGAGCGCATAAAACTTAAATTGCTTTAATAAATAGACCATAAGTGGCAACGCGTTAATCTTGATTATAAACGCGTTAAACGCAATAAAATATTTATAGAACAAAAAACGTGCTATAAAAAAGAAGGAGTTTATTTCGATAAACTACAAAAGAGGGGGAAAGAGAGAGAGAGAGAGAGAGAGAAAGAAAGGGAATATATATATTTATTATATATTTTGAGAGGTTTTATTATACTTTGATTTTGCTTCTTTACCAATCCTTCTTGATGTCAAAGGACCAGTCCCATTCCATGTGTGTAACGCCATCATCATCAACGAATTTACTCTAAAAATATTATTCTTGTGTGAGAAAAAAAAAGGAGCGTGGAAATAGGAGAAAAGCTTATTTACCTTTGCGTCGTAATGGCCTCTAGCAAGCATACCTGAAGGAGCTTCCTCGACCTGGAACTTCTTCTCGTAAGCCTCGGCATTGGGTCCATAGCTACCAATCATTTCTTCGGTCTTATCAACTAAAAAGGATGCAATGTAAATAACAACAACAACAACAGTAATAATAATAAAAATAATAACGAATACTCACCCCTAATGCCCTTTCTCTTTACAACTTGCATGTATCTCAAACCAGAAACAACGTCATGTTGTACTCTACAGCACACAAGTCAATAAAAGTAAATATGAGATGATGGAGTATTGTTCTTACCTAAACTTGACCTTCATACGGTACTCGACACCTTCCTTAATGGTGAATGGTGTGTTTTTGGCCTGCTGGACCTTGGCTGTTTTATTATTTTTATTAATTATATACAATTTAAAGGTCAGCACAAATAACTTATAATCCACCACTCCTTCTTCTTATCTTACCTGGAGTAGACAAATCAACGGTAACGTCAGCACGGCCTTCGATTTCGAGAGCAATGTTTTCAACGATAACCTAATTTATTCGTGTTGGTTTTGTTTTCTTTTTATAAGTCTATTATATTTACCTTACGAGGGTCATCACGAAGGCCAGGAGCTATAGAATAAAGCGTGGTTTATTTAGAAACAGATGCCTCTCTCATTTCCTCCATCATCATCATCATGACATTACCTCCACCAGTTTGGTTCAAACCGAGTGATTGCTTCCACTTGTTCAAGGACTCATCTCCGGCGTCCAAAGTGTGATATTCTTCGAGAGTCTTCTTTTCTCCGGGCTTATATCCGGTAGTGAAGGAAGGCTCAAAGTCATCGTCGTGATGTTCAGACATGTTTTACAAATTTATTAAGATGAAGAAGAAAAAGAAAAAAGAAAAAAGAAAAGAGAAAAAAAAACGAGAGAAAAAAAATAATGGGCTGAAATGGTGGAGTTTAAATTTGGGACAAAACAAAACAACACGCACTTCCATCACTTGTTCATGTACTTAATAAAAAGTTCTTATTCGACACATCATGTACTTGCTTGTGGTCCATTCTGTCATGTTCCGTTCCGAGTTTATTCTCCCTTTTTGCTAGTTATCATCGTCGTTCGTCTCCACCTTGTCCCTTGCTTTCTTTGAAGCCAGTTGATAACAGAATTTATAAATAGTACCATGGTAACAGAGCATATTATATTTATAAATATCAAAGACAGTTACCATGGTAACTTGGCTTTATTTATTTATTTATTATTGTTTCTTATTATTATTATTATTATTATTATTTCTGTTCAGCCTCTTTTTCTCTTCGAGCCTCTTTTTGATTCGTTACTACTTTTAGAAAAGAAGATGTGTATATATAAATATACACCAGATAATGGGTTAATATTAATCAATGATACCCCACAGTATATTCTTCTTTTATTTTCGATTATATATTATCACAGAAAAGCAATATGCTCAGTAAATATAGTTTTTACTATTTTCGGGCTTCGTAAGAAAGATGAATTTCTTTTTTATGCAACATAGAACGTGTTTTATTTTACACTCCTTGCATCCTTTTTCTCCTTTTGATGATGGTGATGATGTAAACAAAGAACCAATGAGAATATAAATTAACTTTATTTCTTTTTCAACATGATAAACAAGGAAAAAGTGTGTTTGTTGTGATTGTGTGTGTGTGAGTGTGAGTGTGAGTGTATATGTCTGTGTGTGTGTGTATATTTTATAAGAGAGGGAGAATAAATAAATAAATAAATAAATAATAGTAATAGTATTAGAAAAGTAAGTAATAATAAGGATAATATAAAAAAGGATTACAAGGCGGTGGCAGCAACGGTCAATTTGCCCAATTTAACAGCAGATGCAAACGTCTCTGCTGTCAAATCCATTAAATTGGAACCCTCTTTATAAGACAGATCAACTTCAAACCCAAGTCGATCCACGATCTTGTCCCGCAAGAACTCAAGTGTACTAGACACAGGCACCTTAATTGCAAATATCTCATCCTTATAGATAATCTTGACCTTAATTGTACCTTGTTGTGGTGTGGGGGTGACTGGGGTTACCGGTTGTGGTGGTGGCGATGGTGGTGGTAACATGTCATCATTTGCCTCCATCACAGGTGAGTCGGGTCTTCCCATACTGGGATCAATGTCCGTTTCAATATCGCCTTCATGAATGCCAAACAATTGGTCTTGTACCCATACACTTTCAGAGAGATATCTTGGTAAACGTAACAACTCCTCACAATACCTTGACAGGTCGTTGGCCCGATCTGCCGTAATGTCGTCGTCTACCGTGTCGAGTGGACCGGGCATATAGGGCAAAATACGCTCTCGATCTTGTTTACCAGCTTCTGCCGGGAATTCATGTAAAAAGTTGATTTGAAAATCATAGAAATCTAGTAGAAAATATAAATAAATAAAACCGAAATGCTGCTAAATACACAACTGTTTTTACCTTCATAAAGTCGATACAACACTCGATGACGATTGTTGGACAGTCGAGCAAACACAATAAACCAATACTGATCACCCTCCAAAATGTGAGAATCGATAAAAGCAGAAACAACCACGACATCCTCGTCTCTTCGCTTCAATGGCTCATACTGCTGCACATCATTAACAAGATGTGACATGCCATAACTATCCAAGATATCATCAGATCGATTGTGCTCCTCCTCCTCATAAATGGACATGTCTTGCATCTGTTTATCCAGTTTGCCGAGCGAGATGCTGGATGCCTCGTAACCCTGTGTCTGCTTCTTCCAATCCTCCACATTGGGGAACGAGGGGCTTTGCACAATGCTCTTGACGGTACGCCCCGTCGTGGCATCGCGAATGTCGACAAATGAGACGGGGATGAGGCCAGGTCCACCCAGTCTTCCAATGGGCTTGGCCACATACCATTCGGCATTGGACTGTGCAATGATGATGATGGGCTCGCCTGCCTTGGCATCTAGCTCATCCGAGCGCTCGGCTTGGAAGTCGTAGAGGACGATACCATAGAGTGGTTGGTTTTTGGGAGTAGCAGGTGGAGACATTGCTTTTTTTTTTAATCGAGTGAGTTTTAATATAATAACTGTTGTTTATTTACTGTATTTACCTTCAGACTCAGGCCTTCTGGCCGAGTCCACCATGGCCTTTTCATGTTTCTCCAAGAGTTGAAAGTACTGGGCTGGCACAATACCGCGCGAGTTTGTGATTGGGTTGAAGGCTTCATAGTAAGCACTGTCATTCTCCCGGCCCGTCACCAGAAAAAAGTCGCCTCTTGCAAATGAGAGTTCGTTTGGGCTCTGTGCCTGATAATCATAAAGTGCCTTGATGACTTTTTTGGGAGTTTGCACACTTTGCTGAATCACTGGGGTCGAGATTTGGTTCTTGACAACAGATAAACGGGCTGTTCTTAGACTGCGAGGTGCTTTGACTTTCTCTTTAGTTAAAAACATTTGCTTTGTATTGCTTTGTGTTTTTCCCTTTTTTTTGGTGCTTTTTTGTTTTTGAGGAGAAAAAAAATAAAGAGAAAAATAAAATAAAAAAAGGCTCAGGAAACCATATTTTTTCGGTTTTAGTGTATGAAGAGTTAACCAATGGCACGAAGCCTATGACATTTTGTGGTGCTTGAAATGGTGGGACAAATGTGACTGTTATTCTTGTTAAATCACTATTTTTTTTTTTACAAGAAGCTTTTCTTTTGCCTTGTACGATATATAATAAAAAATGAGACAGTTAAAGCACCACGAACAAAAGCTATTGAAGAAGGTAGACTTTTTACAATGGAAAAAGGATGATACAGTCCGTGAAATCAAAGTGGTGCGAAGATACTTTTTACAACAGAGAGAAGACTATCACAAGTAAGTGCTGTTGTTGTTAAAGGTTCACCCTGATTGATCAACAACATTCTTGTAGATACAACAAACTAGTCGGTGAAATCAGACAGCTAGCCAACAAGATATCTCTTTTAGATAGTCGCGATCCTTTCAGAGCGCAGCAGGAAAAGGCACTATTAGAAAAGCTGTACAATATGGGTATCACTAACACTACTGCCAAATTCTCGGACTGTCGCAAGGTCTCCGTCTCGGCCTTCTGTCGTAGAAGACTTCCTATTGTCATGTGTCGATTAAAGATGGCCGAAACAGTAAAAGAGGCCGTCACCTTTGTTGAACAGGGCCATATTCGTGTAGGTCCTCAGACGATCACCGACCCTGCATTCTTGGTGAATCGCACTATGGAGGATTATGTCACTTGGGTTGATACTTCAAAGATTAAGAGAAAGATTATGAAATACAACGACAAGGTAAGGATCTTGAAAAAGAGAGAGAGAAAAACCATTTTACTGATTCATTTTTTGTTCTTATAGTTGGACGATTTCGATTTATTGTAACATTGTAACATTGTAGATTTATTTTTTATTTTATTTTTCACATCACATCATATCACATTAAAAGAAACCCCTTTTTTTAATATAAGGTAAAGAATAATGGTTTATGGTGAGTTGATAGACAGTTAGAACAGGGTTTGTTATTACATTTAGAAAGTGGAATCTAAAGTTATGAAAAGCCAAGATAAGACAAAGGTTGTAATGACAGATGAGGCATCTTTGTACAGCACTGTTCATCATTGGCAAAGTATATCTGGTATATAAAAGTTCCATTCCAAATTAAGAGACATCGGTTCTTTATTATATTAGAAAGAAGACTGATTTATGATTAAGTTATTCTGATTCATTTACAAATAAACACTGCTTGCACCAAATAATACTTTTTTTTGTCCAAAAAGGGGGGGTATATCATGTTATGGTCTTGTCAGGAATTAATCCTCAGGTTCATTGATGATGGTTGACTCGTTATTCTCTGGTTCAATCGTCTCTTTCTCAACAGGCTGTTCGACGGGGTCTCCATTAATAGGTTTCTCTTCAACGGGCACTGCGCCCTCACCAGGGTGGTACTTTTTAGTAGGTCCCTTGTTGGTAGGTTTGTTTTTCTCACCAGGCTTCTGATTGGTAGGTACTCTAGGTGAACTGGCAATGGGGGTTTCTTGAGTTTGTTGTTCGCCTTGGGCAGGCTTTTCAACAGGCTTTATTGTAGTTTCACCCTCCTTCTTTGGTGGTGCCTTGTCTGTATTACCGTCGGTCTTTATTGGATTCAGCTTTGTTCTCTTAGGAACAACAATACCTTTTGGTTTATCATTCATTATTTTACTATCAATAATGGCATATCCATCACTAGGCCTATTGAGAAAAGGGAGAAGCCCATCCAAAAATGAAGGACTGTAATCACGGGCACTATCTTGGCCATTGATAATTGGGAGATTCCCACTATCGTAAGCTTTACCAGCGTAGGGATTTCTAGTGTAGACACCATTTCCATATACAGTATCATAGTAGTTATTTCCACGATTGAGATAAGGGTAGCCAGCGATGGGATCAAAGGTATATGGACTTCTTTGATTCCACACATTACCACCACCATATGGTCCAAAGGGAAAGCGAGGGTAAGATGGTGGAGGGACACCGTTGTGATAAAAATACCAAGAGTACGGATCAGGGAAGGATCGACCAACTCTTCCAGGGTTAAAGGGAGGGAAGAGCGGAGCAGGCGAACCATAGTAGTATCCAAAATCATCAAAGGCGTTCTCTTTCAATGGATTATTGGTGGATGAGAGATCATTATAAATGGAATCGTAATCACTTTCCAGGCCTTGGACTTGTACGATGGTTGCAACAAGTCCTGCTGCTAAAATACTTAGCTGAAAATGCATTGTTTAGCTTTTTGTTTTTCTGAGATGAAAGCGGTTGAAGAAAAGAGAAGAATATCTAGACAAACAACTCAAGTTTATATACACTCTTGGACTGTTTGTAAATAAACTATTCTTTGTATTAGAATGTTTATTTTGTACCTGCCATCGTTTCCAACGAAAATGTTGACTTTTGTCTTTTTTTAGGAAGAAAAAAAAACCGGTTTATTAGAAGAACTCATTTTTCTAATTGATATTATTGTACTATTCTATTCCATGTCAATTAAATGCTCCATAAAGGTTCACAAGTACACTGATAGCAATAATAAAACGAAGAAAGAAGAAAAAAACAAGAGAGAATGAGCATTATTCATTGATCTTGGTTAATATTAAAATAAAAATAAACTATTTCACACTTCAAGTTTAGTGATTCTGCAATATGATAATTATTGTTTCAAATCCCTATAATGCATGAACCATTCTTTTCACATTCATTTTTCGATTGTATATTCTTTTATAAACGTATTTTTAGTTGGCCCTATAAATATCACCTCCAATGGTTTTTGTTCAAAACCCAATTAATCTGTCTAATCCCAGATATACGATTCTATAGCACATTGGCTCATTTAATTTCTTCTTTATTGGCCTTAAGCACCCAAGATAGACAAGATATGATATTTATATACCCTCGCATAAATTAAACTTTTATTTTCACCTAATAGTCCCTGTTTTCAATAGATTCAAGAATTTGAATTTATTTTCTATGTACTCATGCTCACAAATACAAGCTATATATATCTTCCATATGTTATAAACGTATTATTGATCCCAAAATGCGATCGCCAATTTTTTATATTCAAGGAACTCCACTTTTTCTTTCGATGTCTGTAATTTTATCTTGTTTTCGCTCATTCAAGCTATAATAACATGAGTGATTGTTACAGCTGGTTCGTAAAGCAAAAGAACTCCATACACGATACTATAGAACAGTCATGAAAATATGTCCTAACAAAGCGCACCATGTAATTGAAATATTTCAAAAGATGAAAATATATATCTTGCAAGAAATAAAAACAATGAAATTTATTAAAAATATGTGAAGTAAAGTATGGCATCATGGCCCATCATTTCATCTTTTGTATTTTCAAAATGTTGACGTCTTTATCATCACTCTTTAGAATAGTGTCGAGGAGTGTGTTTTTTCTTTTTGAGAATGGTACGTTTGCTTCTCTCCAACCTGCGCTTCGAATATTTCAACCACATATTTTTCTTGAACAGTTGCGAGGGTCTATTCATGCTGCTTTCAAGTCCACCAGCAGGAAACATGCTTCTCATGCTGTAAGTATCAAAAGAATTACAGTCTAGTTCTTCGTCATCTGCAAAATACAGTACTGTGTCCGTCAGATCATCTGATGATAATACTGCCGCAAAATTCTTGGCTGATCGCTATATGGATCATAGAAAGATGTTTAATAGATTGATGATTTATCTATCTATTTATTTTACCTCCACTTCCACTATTTTTAAGGGACAATCCCTATTCAAAATAGATTTCTCTTCTGACATATTATTTTCTACTTTATTCTCGTGGCGGGATACTTTTTTAAAAGAGTATGTACTTATCGTGTTAAAAATGGAAGAATGCCACTAGAGTCTCTTTTAAATTACCTGAGCCCATGTCATCTTGATCAATATCAAATTCATCATCGGCATCATATTCTCTACCGTCATAACCAGTTGATATACCACCATATGACTTGTATATTGATAAATATACGGGCGGTGAGTAAAGTATTTCCATATCTTTGTCTGAATAAAGTGAAGATGTGCTGGAAGAAACCGAAAGGGATGAAGATACAGTGCTAGGATATGACACAGAATCTGAGGCTAGTTGCAGAATTCCATCTTCTATATCATGTTGGTACTTTGCTTGCTGATTATCGATTCTTTTTTTGTCAGGTGTACTATAATTGGAAATATGGGAAATTGGAAAGCACTGAGTAGCATTGCTTTTTCTATTTTGTTGCTGCTGCTTCTGTTGCTGGGATGTTTGACTGCTCAATGGTGATATCTTTGATTCATTATTAGAAGAGGATTCAAAAAGAATAGGATTGTTCAAGTCTGTTACTGACTTTTTGCTTGAAGATATCCCGTTATTGGCAAAATCTAGTTTTTGTTTTTTTTAAGTAGATTCAGACGATTATATGAATATTCAAATATACCTGTATCGTGAGGACTCATTTTGCTAATTTTAAGAAAGCAAGAGAAAAAAAATAAATACGATCAGTAAATCTAAAGTATATATATGCATATATATAGTAATATGATTATATAACTTCAATTTTCATGCATGATAATAATGAAACACTGGAAACTCGATTTGTTTTTGAAGTTAATTTCCGTATTGGAAACCAATTCATTGTCATGGATGAGATGCTATTTTTCACTTCTTGTTCATTGTTGATATAAGATATAGCAATTAATATACATAATTAATGTATATAGTTAATCGACGAAATACTTTCCAGAAATAAATGAGTATACAACAAATGCCGTTTTCCTATAGGTTTATTACATATTATAATGGGATGTAATGATAGTGAAACAAGAAAATTTAAGATGATACTAATCTAATAGTCTATTACGATTCTCTAATTATACAAGGAGTGAACACATCTTATAGCTGATATAATAAAATGGACAGGGAGAAAAACAGCATCCTTCCTATCAATAATAGCTTGTTATTGCTGCTTTAAAAAGGTAAAATGGCAAATAATAAACCAGATATAATCAGGGTAATTGTTGTTCATTGTTCATTTTATTTATATAACTATTGTTCTTCTTAAATAAAGGTACTATTGATTACTGTTTTCATTGCATGTTATTATGGATATGAACGCATTTTTTTACCCTTGATTTAAAATATAGAAAGACAACACATTTCATCAGCTTCAATCGAAGCCATGAGCCAATGGGATGTGAGTCAACTTTTCTTAATAAAAGCAAATATCCCAGCTGGATGATGATTCCAAAAGAAAAAAAAACGCTAAACAAAGGTTTCATGCTTATACTGTGCATTTCTTCCGACTTGTATATAAATATAGGTTTTGATATTATATTTGACTGATAATGAAAAGATCAAAGTTTATTATTTAAAAAACTACAGGGGGAGCTATTGCAAGAGAAGAGGTATTAAACAATAGAATGAAAACCACTCTGTTCTAATATCACATCAAGGTTGAAAGCTATTGAGGATGTAAACTAAAAGTCAACTCTGAGGTCGTATCATTTTTAATATTTGAATTTTGTCATAGATTTAATAAATAAAGTAAAGAAAATGGTACTTTTAACATTCGATATTTTTACCTACCGTAGTTCCTTGTATGGCAATTTATTAAACAAAAAAAAAAGTTTCCCTTTTCGTCCACTGGGTAGTGAAAACGTCAGGATGACTCATAGTTCTATAAGTAGTTTTACTATATTGTTTAAGTTTAAAATTGTTCTATTTTAAACCTCTGCATCAAATATATCAGACTAAAAAAGTAGTAGTGGGGCGCATCATGGGGTTCAACGAGTAGTTTTATCAGCTGAAACATAGAAATCGTTCATAGTAAAGGAATGAATGAAATTAATGTTACTAGAAAGGTGTTGCAATATAGTAATCATAAAATCTATAAATACATTCTAGAGAATCTTATAGAAGCTATAGAAACGTACTTAAATACAAAAAAAATGTTGATCTCAAGTTTTACAGAATGAATACTGGCGATAACCATAAAATTTAAATGGTAGCAAATATATACTCTTTAGAATAAAAAGCTTTTACAAAAAGTACCATGGCTATACTCTAGACCTAATATAAAGTACATGAATACATAGAAGAGGTAAAAGAAAAGGTATTACTAGATATCAAATCTTCTTTTAATGCAATGAATTTACTTGGTGCTACTATTCACAGTAGCGATCAATCTATGCCTTAAATTGCTTTTGATGAGATATGATGATAAAGAAACTAATAAAATTTTTTTATAAGTGATACTTTGTATATATGATAATATTTATTTAAAATATACATAGGATTTGTATCTGTAGCAGCAAGAATTTAAATAATGAGAATAAGGGCATATGCTTAAAATGAAATACATAATATATGGAAAACAAAGATATGAACATAAATCTATTTTTTGTTTAAAAACTCTGAAAGCAGTGTTCTCTGATTAACAATCTCTTTTAGGATCTCTTCTATATTATTTGATTGCTTCTTCTCCAGTTCTAATCTTTTCTGGTCGATATCTAGCCTCTGTTGGCAAACTTGTAGCAACTTCTGTTCGGTTTCCAGTAATTTTTCTGATATTTTGAGTTTCTTTGACATGTAGCCATCTGTACTTGGTATTAGTGGGTAAATTTCGTTGCTGTAAGATGAAGGAGAAGGAATCGTATATGATAAGGGTGACGGCTGTTCGTTTATCTGTTCGTCTTCACTAGCTTCGTTTTCTTTTCTCTTCGTACCGAGTACAGCAATTCTTAATTGTGCTTCATGATCAGCAGCCTCTTTTTCAAGACGAGTTTGTTTTTTGCTTTTTGATTCTTCTTTTGCTTTTTTAAAACTAGTATCCTATTACTAAATAATTAAAAAAGAGTATTTATTTCAAATGTGTAGAAAAAAAAGAAATGTATATATACCGCTAACCATGATTCAAAAATTGCAACTTCCAAATCCGATTTAAAACGACGTACCCCGTCTTTTGAGAATTTACTATTGTAAGAGTCAATCAAATGACGAGCCTCCTTACGACAAGTGTCAGGCATTAATGGAGGTGTTTCAGGATTTACCATGTTTACAATATCCGCTATTTTTTCCCAAATAATGGATCCATTCTTTGCACTAAATGGTCGAAGTTTGATGTGTTGCTTCATTAAACATATTCTTCGGTCTTCTGTCCAGTCGCCTCTTTGCTTTTTATTATTCTCTGAAGTCTCTTGGTTTTCAATAGTAGAGCTGGATTTTGAATTAACATTACATATGGTATCTTTTATAGGATTGTAAAATGAAAACTCGAGACCCGAACTTTTTTTTTGCATCGCTTGATTATTTTTTTTATAAAGAGGCTTTAAACAAAAAAAAAACAAGGCGATTTCAAAAAAGGATATAAATTTATAAA
>VCJJ01001430.1:37434-59125 GCA_024139415.1 Backusella tarrabulga
AATAAGGACATTCGATTTTAACCAAAATAAATAGTAGTTCGACATGAAAAGCATGTACTGAAAAAGGTATTATGCTAAAATGTTTTATACTAAATCAAACATGTTTCCATTTTGTTGTTAATAATTGATAGACTCGTGTAAAGCACTGAAAATAATTTGTCCTTAAGAGGTGATAGAAAGAGGATAAATAGAAGAAAAGAAATTCGGAAGCTCTTCAGGATTTGTTCCATGGACTGAACATCCACAGGCAAACCACAATTCCGATGTAACCTTCACTAGCTCCGCATGAAATAAGACTTATTTTCGGTACCTGTTTGATCCCCCTCCCCTTCTCCAGATTTAATATTAAATTGAAAGAGACAAATTTATCTTTCTTTTAATTATTAGCTGCTTCAAGCTTAATAGGCGTTTAAAGTATATGTATGTTTATGTCATAAACATAAAGTAGATCCGATTGCTTTATTACTATTATTAACTCTGGATACTTAGATACAAATGTATGACAGGTTTAAATGGTTTCGTTTTAAAGTCTTACCAAACAAAATTTAGCTCGAAAAAGTACATTGTACAAAAAAGATTAAGAGGAAAAAGGAAAAAAAATTGTAAATAAATAAATAAATAAGGTGTAAAAGATTAGGTCGCTGTATATATGAATGTAATTTTCTGCTTTTTACGAATCGCGTCTATCGGGTGTCTGCCATAACCAATCATTTATCTTTTGATTCTGTGTTTGGTGATAAGTAGGATAATGATTATTAGGATTTACATAATGGCTTTCATCGATATATTGATGGTGTTGGGATACATTTGCACCACTAGAGTTTATATTTTGCATGGGAACATTTGTGTGTCCTACACTGGATAACTGGCTTGTGGGCGTACCATATCTATTATGTCTACCATCTACCATCGAAAACATAACAGGTTGACTATTGTAAGGATCTTCAACAGTGAGGTTGTTGGAGTGGAGACCTGAATATGCAACGGATTGTGATGGTGAAACAGGGCTAGCTGGTCCTGCAGAAGACGTAAGTGGGATAGTGTCATTTGACATTGCGTTAGGATAATCGACAGTAACGGGTGACATTTGACGCATAAAAACACTGTTTGTGTTGGCATTGCGAATATCTGCGCGTTTTTCTGAAGGGTAAGGTTCAGACATTTCATCCTTATTCATGTTGGTATTGTTTGGTCTATGCATGGCTGAATAGTGAAAGTTGGATTCGTTATAAGTTGAGCTATCGATGCCGGCTGCTTTGCTGTATTGTGGACGGGGATGGAAAATGCCAATCTATATGTAATACAGCAACAACGAAATTAAAAACGAATGACAAGTCTAACTCAAATTTACTACATACTAATAATAACCACAAAAACACTGTACAGATATTTGCATTGGCAATAATTGTATCCGCGCCGAATTTGCTATGGTTAATAATTTGTGCTGAGGTTAGACCATCGACACACAAAATAACAAAGGAGATGGAGTAGAAAAATAAAATGAGTGAAACCAAGACGTTCATATCCCTAAAGTAGGCCAATCGAGTGATAATCATATCGCTACTTTTACTGGGACTCTTTTCTGTTAAAGCGATGATGCGCTTAAACCGGAAATGGGAGCGAATCCCCAATAAAGATGAAATCAAGGCTAGTTTATAACGGTATTAATTCATACTTCAGAACCCCAATACTTTTTTCACATGCTAAAATATCCAATGTTACCTTCAAGTCCATAGGCTAACTGAGGGATCACCTCTCTTTTTTGAACGTCTTCACGATAAACCCATTGAAGAACAGGGAAAAGGGCCATACTACACAAAGCACTAATATAATTATTAACAAGTAAACCGGTTAATAAAAGAAAGCGCCAAAGCATTTTAGATTCTAAAACAAACAACCGACATACCATACAATATAAAATCTAAATTCAAAAGAACCCATAAAGCTCTTTTTCGCTACTGTATTCGAAAGATAATTCCAAAAGGATTGCATCAGAAAAAATACACCAACTTGTAAGGAAAATGTGACGCATTCAACGTAGTCTAATTTCTATATCGATAACGTATTTGTATCAATATCTATATCAATCATGGGTATTGTATCTAATATGATTTACCGTCATATATCCTTGATGCTTTGGTATCCAATACTGAAAAGGCTTTGTAACAATCGTTCCGTTATAATCTAGAAAACCTTCTTCGTATTTAACATATGTCGACATCACATCTATGGTAATAAAGTCAATGAGTGAAATCCTTTTCTAAATAAAGCTGGGTTTTTTTTTACCCCATAAACACTGCATTAACATCATCAGGATAAGTAATATCGTAATAATCGATTTAAGTTCTCCTGATGCAATAGAAGAAGGATGTAAACATTTAAATCTATCACCAGCCCATATTCTATAGACTAGATATACAGATACATATACCCATATAGTACATCTCTCTAAAGGAAAATGTTAATATTTAAAAATATTACTTATGGCATTTGTTATTATTTACGAAGATAGGAAAAATCACTGCATTAAAAAAAACATAATGAAATAGGAGAACAGTGAGTGATTTTACAAAACTATAATATTTGATCCTGGAAAATATATCAAACTGTACCTAAGATGCGTCATTGTTTAAAATAATGGAAATAAAAATTAAAGTAATTAAGTAAATATATATATATATAAAGTAAAGGAATAATTTAATAATAAAAAGTAGAGAAGAGAAAAGAACTAATACTATACACAATGGATATAAAATTTATAGTGTCAATTCAATTGTTTAAGCATTAAACATGAGTCGCACAGTCCGTGAATGAGATATCTGTTGGAAACTGAGTTGTCGTACGAAAAGACCCCTTATTTTTCATTCAATGTTTCCACGAGCACCATTTCCATTTTTGGACGGATTCTATTCGGAGTCTCGAGAATTGTTCTCTTTTAATATTTCTGCCTACATCTTAATGACCTGGATTCAATCCTTTCTTTCTTCTCTTTTTCATTTTATTTTATTTTTCTTCAAACCTCTTTTACTCGAAAAATGAAACTCAGTTTACTCGTCGCCACCTTATCGACAGCATTTTACGCCGTTAGCGCTGATATCAGCTTTTATTCCAACAGTCTCATGAAGAGAGACCATGGTCTTCCATACGCCTCACTTCCTTCTACAACATGTGCCACCCCTAGCGCTTGTAGTAACATCGACCAACCCGTTACTTGTAGATGCAGCAATGATCTCACCACATGCCAGAATTCTGCTGGACAGTATTGCTGGGGCTCCATCTCGATGAACTCAACTTCTTGCCCTTCCGTTCCTTCGAGCTGTTCATCAGCATTTAGCGGCACTACACCCACCTGTCTTTGCAGCTCTCAAACTATGCTTTGCGTCGATAACGCCAACAACTATTGCTATGCCACCATCACCAACTCTGGCAGTTCAGCCGTCGCTGCTCAAACTGCTATTCCTTATGCCTCTTCTGCCGCTTCCTCTGCCGTTGCTTCTAGTTCCGCTGCTTCTTCTGCTGCTAACCCTACAATGGGTACCGCCGGTAATGGTGCTGATGCTAACTCCGGTGGTAACCCTACTGCTTCTTCCGGATCTGAACAAATCTCCAGCAAGTTTTGGATTACTGCTGGTTGTGCCGTTTTGGCCTATGCTGCTATCCATTAACTGATATAATATTTTTTTTATAAACAGAAAAGAAAAATTTTAACCAATCAATCAAAAAGAACAAGATCAAAAAAGACTCATTCATTTAAAAGAGAAAGAGATAAAACTATCCCTTTTCTTTAACCCTTCCCCTTACTTTGCAATCATAGATATCATACATGAAAATAAGTTTTTTTTCTTTACATTTTACATAAACTATTTTTTTTTATTGTTTTAAATTGACGTAATGATCTTTTTACTTCGGAGTCCAGGAAAAGTGATTGATATAAAAATAAATTTCTCTGAAATTTGGTGTCACGCAAAATTAATGACTTGGCGAATTGTTAAGTAATACGGTTGTAAGATATAATTCTACAAAAAAAAATTGTAAGGGAAAAACGGTAGAATAATAAAATCGATTATCTCGTTTTTCCATTGTACAAACCAATTTCTGTTTTTCCATCTATTTTAATAAGTATATTTTTTTTTATGATAGTAACTACCTATTTGAAAGTTTAAATATATTTTTATCGTCGAGGATACAGACAGCCAAGACAAAAAAAAAAGCGAGCCCCTGAGCGAAGAGCGAGGAATAAAAAAATATTCTATCTTTGTCTGTCAGAATTCAATGGCCGAAGCCATATGGCCAATAAGGCTTCTAGATATCTTTAGACATCGGCTATTTTACTGTTTAAACATTAAAGAAAATCTATTTTACTTACAATGATGAAATCCAACCCTAAAATAAAATTAAAGTTACTTAAAAGTTGCATAATCAGTAGGATATGAATAAATAAAAGAAAAACACAAAAATGTTCCTGAAAAAAGAGGAGGAAAGAACACACAAATGATTATTTTGATTATGAAAGCAATAAAAAAAAGAAAATAAGAGTAGCAATAAGAACGATATATTACTAGATTTGTTTAGTACGTTCACTAGGATGGCTAACCTACATTATTCTTTTAAATAATAGACCAAAAATAACTTTGAAAGATAAAAGATTAAAGGATTTTTATCTCCTCAAAGAGTATGATCGACACAGTACTTATCAAACAGCAACAGATACATACATTTATCGGGTATGTTCAAATGAATAATAGAGAGTGAAGAGAAGTTTCTTTTATTCAACTACATTAAAAACACTTGTTCTTTTTTTTAAAAAAAAATAGCAGTACTTCTTACGAGACCAAACCTTAACATTATCGCCTTGTTACAATAAAATAGAGCGAGAAAGAAAATAAGTCTAGGATGTATAGATCCTTCTCGATCTCTTCACTTGCAACTATAAAATGAGTAATTTAGTGGGGTGATAAGTGGGGAGTTGATTTTTCATCAATTTTAATAAAATGCAATATATTTATGGTGTACCTTTGTAAAAAAAAAAAATGAATAAACACAACATTCAGATCGCTTTTTAATTTAAGATATATTAATGTTCATGTTGAACAGCCACATTCATTTTTACGATAGAGAAGATATATATGTCTCGTATCCTTTATAATATAACATTAGTGAGTAAATGGATTCTTGGAGGATTTCAAAAAGATATGCAGAAAGAGTTGATTATAAATACAGACAAATAAAAAATGAATGTCAATAAATCCTAATGCTTGTGGAGTAGGTGTACTTACTGGATTCACTCAATGGCGTTGGTGATATATTTCCAAATTAGGCTTAAATTATCGGGATAGACATGGGCTTATTGATCAAAGATCTAGAACAGGAAGAACATACATATTTTTATATATATATATATATATATATATTGGATTTTAATGAGGGCACCATTATTGTTATGATATATAGAAGTGAACCATGTCGTTAACAACATCATATTATTCTCAATTGATCACAAGCTGTAGACTTTAAAAAACCGATCTGGATTTTATTTTTTAACTGTAAACCCTTCACTTAAAATTCTAACTGAAAATATATGGTTTTTTCTTCCAATATCATGTTGCACTAAGTTTATAAGCCTCTTTACCATTTTATATTTAAATGCTAAGATATGAATAAGACAAATAATACAAGAAATCACTATGGAAGTCAATAAATAAAAGAGAAACTTGATCGCCCTGATGATTAATATGAGAGATATAAACAGCTAAAAAATCAAAAGGGATTTCATGATTTCCAAAAATAGTTTATATACATGGTTTGACAAGTCATCTGAGTCTCTTTTGCGTGTTTTCGAACACTAAAGACATATCTAATATAAAAAAATAAATACAACATCAAAGAGATATGTACTTTGGAGTTGAATACTTTCAATATTTGAGTTTGATTTAAATATATGACGTTATGTTATTAAGTGCTTTTTATTAAGATTCAAATAAATGCTAGTATGTTTAAATAGAAATAAAAGCGCTTTTATAAAATTGCGTTTAGTAATATAGTGGTGCTCTGGAGTAATCTTTTTTTTTTTCAAGTTTGATGGTTTCTTTAATCTGCTATACACCTAAAAGTCTATAGTTTATAAGTGAATCCCATTATCAGTTTGAAGTCAAGTGAGCAAGGCGGACATATAACTCATTATAGATATCTTAATCATTCAAAGACAAAAACCCTCCATGGATTGAGTTGATTCTGGCTTATATTGGATTAATCGTTCGAGTTTCTGCAATGTAGCGAACTATAACATATTTTTTAATTCATTTATATATCTGCTACAGACAGCTTTCATAGGCTTCTTCCTTAGATGTGCCCCTGGTAATCGATTTCCCTGTCCTCGAAAACAAAAACAAAAAAAATTTCTAAAAAAAATTTCCATAGTGCTCCTCTCTTGATTTTATCGTAGAGAAGAAGAAATTAGAAGCTTCTTGTTGTTTCTGTTTCTTCTAATAAAGAATAACTCTCTTATTAGTTTTCAAAGCACGTTTATTCTTGACAAGAAAAATTACGTGTACTTAACGCGTAAGTTTTATCATTTTTTAAAAGAAAACAATTAGAAAAATTGGGCTTGTATTTGAAGTAACATTTGACTGATCACTTTTGCTTTTTAAACCTTTGGCCTTTTTTGCTTTTTTTAAAGCCCTAGAAACCAACCAAGGGAGTCATATTTAATTGTTCCTTTACAATTATAATAAACTGAGCAAGTTATCAGACAAACAGCCAAAGAATAAGAACCATAAAGGTAAGTTAATAGAGCATTAAGAGTACTTACTTGTAGATTTCAGATCTCCTAAAGAGGCCAATTATTTGAAAAACCCGGTACACCAGCACGATGTTACAAGATGCGCCTTTGTTCTTCATATTTCTAGACTGTTTATAAAAGTGAATATCTTATCTTTCTTCTCTTTTTTTTTACCTGCAGCAAATTGATAAGATGATTAGTGGTATTGTTGATAGTGATATGGTTCCCAATTTGATGTGTATACTTTTGTTATTTTTAGACAAGGGACAGTACCAGAGTGGATAAATAGCATCTCAAGAATAGTGAAATCCATTTTATGAAAATGAATTACAGTACATTCCGGCTTGCTCTAACTAATATTCATGAAAAATAAGGAATACTCGACACACAATGTTACAGTTCCGTAAATCCTGAATTGGTCTTCCAATTATTGCAGGGGCTGGAAGTCGGAATACACTTTAATAAAACTTCTTATTACATTGTTTTCTGCCTTTTTAGACACACAAATACACAGCTAGCCAATGATGTACATGAACAACACATAAATATGGAATATGTGAATTCCCGTAATGAATCATTACAATATTATGGTTGCTTGTAACTCAAAACCAGGCCTCTGGATTTTTATATATTAGGAATTAGAATTAAGTTATGTGTTGGGATCGTGATAGGTTTTAAATACATTTAAATACCACAATTGATTGTAAGATCCATGATAAGTCCTCTCCAAGGTTTCAAGTACATTTAAAGCTTCTCAAGGACTGTCATTTAGTGATATTTGATCTATTGTGTTTTATTCAGTTTAGCCGAAAAGTACAACATCTCCAATATTAATGGCTTTTAAAGATAAAACTAATATTGCGATTTACTGCATTTTATATGATTTTTCTGGAAATGTAATACTGACCTAAAAATTGATACGTACTTTTAAGATAAAATCCAAATGGAACGTTAGGTTCTAAATGTTTATTGATGAGAAGATGCTAAAGTTTTGTAGGAAATTACATCTATAAACACGATTCTTATAGAACGAACACTTACTTAGTATAAATACTAAAAGTATCTTGCAGCTAAAGTCTTTCTGTTCCTCGCCTTTGTACGCACACTTCTAAACAAGGGATAGAAAGGATATTTAACAGTACTACGACCAACTGCGAATATAATGACGATTGCTTTATTAATATTTGTAAACTCGGTGCGTTTCGTTTGCATATATTTTTCATCGTTGTCTCTAAATTGATACATTTGTCCAATGTATATACTAGTTTCCCTTTTGTTCTGCTTATATATCATTTATCCTTGCGAATACCTATCATTATGTTATACCAGCGTTTTTTTTGGGGAAATACCGGAGAAGTATAAGTGCCCTCCTCAATTTAAGCTTTCCAGTTTTAAAGAGGAGCTGTAACAAAATTACATCTTCAGCTTTTTTATTACTAAATATTAAATTAAACAAGGCACACCAAGGTGACTACCTTTGATTTATCATACGGTTTATTTCTCTTACGAAAATGGAAAAATGGGTTCATCTAAATAAAAAACATTAGGACTCTTAGAGCTATAAAAAGTATAGTGTTCATTTCTGAATATTGAAGTGCAATTACAATTTAATGTCTCTTTTAGTTAAAATAGGTTCATCTTGGTGGAGTATACTAATAAGAAAATTCTAAATTCGATGATTTTCCCAATGGATGCATGTAGCTCATAATAAGTAATTTTTAATATTATATTCCTCTCCGAAATCGAGTACTTGACAAAAAAAAAAGAAAGAAAAGCGAATAAATCGAGTAAATCGATCTGTCATTTTTTTACGATCTACACCTACATTTGTATTGTTAAAATGGAATAAAGTGGAAAAGTAGACAGATTTTTATAAAGAACGCTTCTTTTCTCTACATGGCAAAATGGCCTATTGTTATTTTTAGTATCGTCACTCTGCATATTTATGACAAATCATGACAAATTTCTTGCATTTATCGAACGTAACGAATTCAATTATATTTCAGCCCAAATATCTTTCTTTCTAATAATACATCAAGCTTTTAATTTTCAAAGTCAAGTGAACGGAAAGAAGGGAATCTTAAAAGCGATATCTTAAAGTGTAGAAAATACGATGGTGACAAAATTTATATACATTATTTTATTTGTACTTATGCGCTATCATGACTTATCTATCATCATAGACTGCTGAGAACACAAAATGGATCAGTGCTATAGAAAAAAATTCTAGGAAATTTATCTTGCCCTAGTTTTGGTTCGTAATATAAAATCAACTACTTCATATAAATATGTGGACTTCAATCACTTCAGTCATTTATGATAGCCCAAAAGTACCAGAGGCATACCAATAAAAAGTGTTGGTTTCAAAAAAAAAACGTAACTCCGTGCTCAGCAATGGATTAACAAACTCTATTTCAAAGAATCACTACTTTTTTAAAATTACCTACGATTTAAAATCCTTTCAAGTTACATAGCTTATTTCGAGGAGTAGGAATAAAAATATAATTTAATTAGTATTTCAATTGGAGATACGCTTCTTCTAACAAAAAGAACACGTTGGATAAAGTCTCAAAAGAAAATATAAATTAGCATTTATGAATTGATAAAACACGTCTACCAGTGTAACTACAAAAATACGTTGGAAACCTCTGTCTACGTTTCTATTCAGCTTTTTGCTTTCTTATTACTTCTAAAGAGTTCAATAAAAGGAATGGACAGTATAGTCGAGCAGGAAAACTGCTACTTATATTAAACCTCAAAAATGTCAGTAAAAAGCTTCGTAAGTGGAGAAGTGTCACCATGTGATTTTTTATGGTATTTCTACATGAACTGACACTGACTCACACCCTTGTCGACTCTTATTCTTTTTATGCATTCGAATGAATCGAAAAATAAATCTGAATCCATGAGTCCAAGAAAAAGTTAAACGGCTATTTATAAAGGAAAACCCGATTATAATTATAGTAACAGGGTATCTGGATTGTAGTTACTTGCTTCGTTGTGCATATTAAATCCATACAGATACTCCATCAATAGCAGATATTTCACGAAGGTCCATACAACTTAAAGTAAATTGTCATGGTATTCGAAACTGTCTAGTGAAAATCACTTTTTTTAACGCTTCTATCTAAATTTCCATTGAAATCTAGGAAGTGAGAAAAGCATAAAACATATCCTATGTTATGTACTCTGAGACCTAAACCCTCTCCCTGATTATTATCAAATATGTCTTGTTCAACAGTTAACATGCATGTTATGGGATGCTTAATCCATAAATACCATAGAGAGGCCACTCCAGCTGTTTAAAAATAGCAATGTGGCAATCGAGTATACTTTCACAAAAGACATTTTAATGTTCAATATTTTTATGGCTTTTTTCAAGAGAATAAAGCCCCGCATTTCCTCAAGTACATGTGTATTATGAATTTAATAAATATTTCACGGATTTATTTTCACAATATATCAACTTACCAGTTAGAGAAGTAAATGAGAATTAACTGCACTCCTGTCTTATTCTATATTGGCAGAATATCCGAATCAGTCTATTTAGATTCCATCGATCATCTTATATTGAAAAACCAAATAACTGGAATACAGGAATGACAAGTAAGCATTCCAGCATTCGGGATAAATTGTAGTAGGCAATGTAAATATATAGTTCAAATCATTGGACTTTCTTGAAACGCAAAAAAAACATGGTTTAAAACCACATAAAGTTATCTCACCTTATTCTATACCTTTATTATAAAACAATAGCTAATACTTATGATTCAATAACCATATATGAGCTTTAAAATGAATCACTATATAGCTATAGTTGTTTATGAGATATAGGAAGCTGTGATTATATAAAACAAATCAGGCTGTTGTTTTCATTACAAAAATATTTGGGAACTTAATTTTAGATTTTTCCATCAAGTAACAGCTAAGCTAAATAAGTACTTCGAAGATTGAGTGTGAGATATTTTTCCCATGTTTTACTTTCAACTCAATAAGCCTGATATTATTGAAACCGCAAAAAAAAGCGCCTGTTATAAAAAATGATAAGATGGTACAATCGAACGATGGAGAGCAAATTTTATGTTTAAAACTGATAAGATATCGTTTACTTTAAACTTTTTCTGCTCAGTTGCCTTTCTTTTTTCCTATTTTTGTTTTTTAAGAGTTATTTGTTTAGTAGTTATCAAGGCAACACATCAGTATTTATAAAATTGTATTGTATTTAGCAACTTTGTACAGGGTGTTATTGGTGTATGCCCCTGATGTGAGTTTAGAATATTTGTGAACTTCAGATTCTGCAGGGATTAGCTGTGGGTAAATATTGAAAGTAAAGCACTCCAGAAACTCTTAATACACATATATTTATCTTTAAGTATATTTCAGAAAAAGATAGACAGTAAAGGAGTGTTTTAACGCATTCAAGTGTTATTGTTTATTTATATATATGTCTTTCCTTTCGCCGTAATACTGAGATAGAAACTAGTAATAAAGAGTAAAGGAGGAGTTAGGAAAACGAAACGAAAACATTACAAGGTTAGTTACCCACACGTAACACGAAAAGCAGTTGATATCACTCTCAGTTTCCGTAGTTTACGCGTATTTTGCTTTCGGTACTGATGTCCGCTACTTTATTTTATTGCAATTACTGTGGTCCTAAGAAATCAAACTCTTTGAAATCAAACTTTTCTTTTATATGTATGGTTTAGTTGTTTAAACTTATAATACAAAGAAAATGAAGTAGGTATATCTTGAAAGAGAAGGGATAAAGTAATATTTAACATTAGTTTAGGCAGAATCAAGTGTTTTCATTTATTTATTTATTTATGGGGTACGATGGTGTTATCGTTACAGGTGTGATTGTGTACATATACTCGTTAACATATTTGAAGCATATGTTTTTATCATTTAAGATAGCAACTATCAAGTTTAAGATACCAATATTTCTAGAAACCTTTCTATTACAGGAACAAACAAATTTCAACGTCCTCCGTTTTTTGTAAAAGAAAAGGAATTATGTCTGTTTAGTACAAGTAATTGAATGTTATCAGCTTTCATATGATTTTCATTCTCTTAAAATTAGTTTTAATAAACAACACAGCAGAGCTTTTACGACTTTGATAATAGCAGTGTGGAGTGAACTCTGGTACTGAAGACCAATGTATGGGTTTATGAGAATATGTATGATATATTTATATCTGTACTCAATCGGAACGATATATGCTATTAATAAATTCAATTGGCACTCTACTCTAAAGTCACTTCTCCTGAAAGCTATGTCGATAAATGAAAGCATATAAACTTAAATGAGATCAGGTTTGCAAAACATTACTTGCAGAAACACGATGCTAATAAGAATAGAAATAGTTAAACTAAGCTAATGAGTTAATTTGGTCTCTACTAAGTATAAACACAGGACTATTAACCTTACAATTAATGAAAAAGGTGGAATCCTTATCGAACTTGGAAAGTCTTGCTTACAAGATCCCACCAGTAGAAAAGTAAAAATATTAGAAAGGAAATAAGGGGTTATTTAAAAGAAATTCTAGTCGTTAGATAGAAAACTGATGAGTCACTTCCTGTATGACAAAGAGTTCGGGGCGTCACCAAGTTCTGTTGATTTGGCAGCTTCCAGGAAGGCGGCTTTATACGACCGAGGGAAAGTCGGTCATATAATTGCTGCGATGGAAGAATTTAGATACATACAAACTGTTTTAGTACTAGCTCGCACTAAAAAAAATTGGTATATACATAAAAGGTTCTATCCGTGAAGTAAACTTTTTATGATTATTATTTTTTGTATGAATGAATCCATAAAGTAGCATCTACTCTATGGAATTAATAGGTTAACTCAGATAGTGAATCCTAGTGTTGAAATGAATCATAAACAACAATGAGCAATTGAAATAGCAATATGGACTTTGAAATATGTTTAAAAGCAGTTTTATGTTTGTTTTTTTCTTAGTTACATTTAACGCCCATATATCTTACACTGTCATCACCTTTTATCTATAAGTAGTGAATACATGAAGTTTTCTGAAAGAAACTTAGAAATTTAGATTACCAAATAACATCTTTCAACTTTGTGAAAAAGTAGAATATCTTGTAAATATCATAACATCCTTTTCTCTATTTTCATATTAGCGATAAATACATAAACAAGAGATAAGTAAAAAAGGTTATTTCTTTTAAAATTTGCGTAGAATGGTGCATCTCTTGGTTCGCCATTTCAGTGATCTATATTTATTTGTTTTGTTTTCTCTATGAACGGACTTGAACGACTCTATCATTAAAAAATCATTATTGTGCGCTTATTTAATCCGTGCTCTTTATACTACGAGAAGGGAGTATAAAGAAAGATGGAAGACACTTCATATAGGATAAAAGCCAGTATTCCATTGTATCCATAGTGCTCGTTTTTTAGCTGTATTATTGATGTTAATTTTAACAAAAAGGTATGTTTTTCATCATATAGATCTTTCAAAAGGATAGACCAAATAACCTTTGTCTATTTGTCTCTTTTCGATAAGTATGGATATAATAACTTCTTGCTCTTTTTTTTAAAAAAAGCAAAGGGTAAATTTGTACACTACATATGACATAAATCTGAATATATAGAATTAGTGAAATAAATAAGCAATACGAACGATTATTAGCTCCCCCCGCTATCAATACAATTTGACGGTAAGTATCCAAATTAGTGATTGAGTCTTGGATAATTTTAGATCTTCTATTTTGATAGCATTAGTTATGTCGACGAAGCATATGTTTCAAGTTTTATGATATGTAATACTGGAAAAATTGGAGAATTCAACCAAATACTTATGAATTGAGAGTTTTAATTACTTTATGATCACTAGATGAAAAGAGCATGAATTGAAAGATAGATAAAGCGTAAATTCCATATAGTATATGTCAATTGACAACATTTCAATCATAATTTATTTATGTTTCTTCTCCAAAATTAATAAGACATGAAAAAAAGTGCATTGGAAGAAAAAGAAAATGTCTATGGAGTACCCTTTTTATTATTCAGATTTATCATAAAGCAAATATAAATTATGTTGTCCTGTTCTCATACAACAATGCAGATCTCATCCTACACGACAAAAGACAAGGTGATTACAGGTGTAATGGTTTACTTTTAAGGAAATTAACAAATGTCCTTCAATTGGTCATGTCAAGATGCACACACAGATCATAAATTGTTTAACAAGCTTGGTGCTACTAGTTGTATCTTAAAGCAGGGTATAAATAGCGCTGGATAATAACAATTAGCTCCTATACCAATATTGGGTTAATAAGAGGATCGTGATTTATTAAGTGCTTTTGATTATCATTCTGATATATCTATAAAGTAACATAAAATAAAAGTGAGTTGTTGGCTTATTTAATTATATATCTTGGTGAATGATATTTGAATTAAATATATCCATGTTTCTTGAAATATATCGAAAAATGTGCGCGTTTTTTTTTCTAATTTTTTTATAACAAACTGAGGGTTTAAATAGCATTATGATCGTAGAAATGGTGCTTGTCTGAACTTTAATTCAAGAAAAAAAAAACTAAAATGATCGGAACTCAAAAACATTGTGCGACCTAGGGGTTATATGCACAGAAGAAAAAAAAGTTCCAGAGCAACTGTGGTTAGAACCTGTGCCACAAAGCTGTTTTTTAATTAAACCAATGAGATGGCAACCAATAATAAAGTCGTGAAACAACGTGCTTCAGAGAGCTCACTGGATTTAGTTATCAAAGTTAGAGTCATTGAATAAAATCAAAGAAAAAAAAACAGATTTGTAGAAAAATTAAAATGAAGGAGGAGGAGCATAAATTTGTCGCACAGCGTTTATTAAAGTTAATAAATAGACGCTTTTTGCGATTTTTTTCTTTTTAAAAGGTAATTTTTACTGTTGTTACTTGGGTTAACTATAGCCATATTGGTTTATTGTGCTTACGACGTTTCTTGCCTTCAGAAATCAACAGAAGAGTGGGTTCATGGAGTGAAGGTAGATGACGTAAAACGAGACTTTCAGAATTTTACACTGTCAAACCTAAAATGGTACATCAAAACTAAGCTGACTGACCGACCGAAGCTGAGTTGTTCTGTCGTGTTTATTATTTTTCAAATTCCAGAACATACTATTACTTTTTGATGCACACATCTCGTCTACTCCGTATTTCAATGAATTATTCATCCGTCCAAACTCTAATACCAAGTAATTTGAACGAAAAAGTAGCTCTTTGGATACATGTCCCAAAATAGTAAAAAATGGTTCCATTGGCTAGTTACGTTTACAGATTGCTCGACCAAAACTTTGGTTTTCAGGGATAGCGCCTGCTTTCTGAAAAACATATTTGAGATTATTTCCAGTACTCCTATATTCGGAATTCGCCGATTTAGATCTTATTAATACTAAATAGTACTGGTACATAAGCTTTTTTTCTTCTGGTATATTTTTAGCCCGAGATACCAATTTTGTCATTGTAGTATAGAACGCAGAAGAAATGTTCCATCGCAAGTACAAAACTCTATTAAGGAGAAAGGAAACACAGGAGAAGATGTAACCATTTAACATTTGCCTCAAAGACTTTGGTATTTCTCTGCTTTATTAAAATGAGCTGAATCTCACTGCTTCATAAATGGTATTGAAGAAAATAGAACATTCATTCATTGATCGATGAGTCCGAATATAGTAATTTAATTAAACACACTTGGATCTCTGACTATTTTAATCGTAAGGAAAAAAATATAGTATTGTTTTTTTCTTTTTCTTTCTTTCTTTCTTTCTTTCTCCTTTTTTTTTCTTCTTTTTTTTTTACTCTTTTCTGCCTCTCAGCCTTTCTTCTGTACGTGAGTCTTAACACTCATCTAACTTGAATTACTTAAGCTTCTTTTTCTTTTTTTATTTTAAACATGACAAGAGGAACACAAGTGATTCCAAATGACAGACAGAGGTATTGACAACGTTTAATTTTTTAATTTTTCATATTAAAGTGTTTATTTGTTAACTCGAATAGTGAATATCTTTTCACAGAACAAATTTCAGATTCAGAGGGTTCAAACTTGGTAGTGAGAACCCAAGCAGCATTTATCAGCAAACTCTACAAGTACGAATATATACAATACGATTAATAATACATAGTAATAACAATAATAAACATTGTATTTGAAAGGATGCTGGAAGACACAAGTATACAACATCTTATTTCGTGGTCTGAAAAAGGCGATTTATTTAGTGTTTCCAATCCTACAACGTTTTCGAAAATAGTACTTCCGCAGTACTTTAAACATAATAATTGGCAGAGCTTTGTACGTCAACTAAATAGTAAGTTGTTATACTTATCGCTTTTATTCTCTTTTATAACAAAAACAAACAAAGTGTATGGATTTCACAAGGTGAACGACATGATACACTTAAATCTGACTTCAGATACACAGACCTGGGAGTTTAAACACCCTCACTTTAAAAGAGGAGAAGTAGATGACTTACAAAATATTAAAAGAAAAAGTACGAAACAACAGCTTCCAATACCCACAAGAATGACACCACAACCACCTCTTGATAATCAAAATGATGATTATAATTCAGTACAGAAGCATATTTTACATTTAGAAGAACGTTTACAGAATGTATCTAGCTCGTACGATGCTCTACGGAACGAAACATTTGCCCTTAAAGCAATCCAGTTAAGACAACAGGAAGTAATGGATATTCAAGTGCGCGCAAACTCCTTCTTTACTCATCTTTTTCTTTTTTGGGTTCGCCTCCCCTTTTTTTTAATTTAGTTAATTAATGGCCTCACTATGTTACTGACTAACATGCTTGAAAGCAACAGTAAGTGGGGAGTTTTTTGTTCTTTCTGTTTTGTATGATTCTGACTAGTTTGGGACTACTTTAGCGAACAACGATCTAAGCGATTCCGAAAAAAGTAAATGCATTCGTCGATTTAACGTTAAATTTTCTCATCGGTCGATCTTCTCTAGATACAATATTATCTAACCTAAGTAATGTCCAATCACTATTGTTCAGTGTCTCACCTGGTGCCCCTTCTGTCTCATCGGGTAGACATGATGAGTTTCACTCAGACATGCCTATAATATCACCACCTTGTGGCAGTACAAGGTCTAGTTATTCATCAAGTGACTCAGTTCGGCCGTATAATAGTCCTTTAAGTAAGGATACTTTTACTTTACTGATGTCTATTTATTAACAACAGAAATAGATCATACAGTAAATCAACGGATGGGACTAGGGAAGGAGTCACATTTACTAAACCCTGAGCCAAGTGCTGTAGAAAGGGGCGGTCATGGTAACAAAGAATCATGCTAAAGCAATAATTAGCTAAAACTTAGCTTTTTTCTTTTCTTTCTATTTATTTACTTTATAGATGCATATGAGTATAAGAGAAAGAAATTGTAGTAGTCGTTTCTTCTTTTACACACCAAGAGGAACTACATGTAAATAGGCAGCCATCTATGTTTAAATTTAATACCTAAACTATGGACAGCGAAAATACTATGCACAATTTTTTATTATTGAAATTATCCTTAAAAAATAGACAGCAATTGGGGGAAAACACATATGTCTCTTTTATTTATTTAACAATATGCCGCCTCATTTTATTATTATTATTTTTATTGATTAAACGAAACCAATCTTTGCTTTTCCTTATTATTTCCTAAAGTTGCAAAACACTCTTTACTTTTATAGTGAAAGTCAGAAAAAAAAGTTGTGGTACGTTCGTTCATGAAAGTGCATTTAAAACAAACACCGAGATTCTCTATAAAGAGAAAATAGACGACTATAATATGAGGCTCACTCGTATTGTTACAGTGTTTTATAAACCAGTAACGTATTTTAAATCACTCTTACATTTATTTAGTGCAATTATTATTGCGCAAATCGATACAAGCCTATCATTAGTTTTTGTACAACTTGGTACAAAAATAAATAAACAAAATAAAAATAAAAAGTACGTAAATATGGGGATAGACTTCTCAGAAGCAAAAAAAAAAAAATCTCATTTTATTGAAAGCTAGAGATGTGGCGATTTAAACAAGTATTCTTCATTTTTTTTAGACTGGCTGAAAACCCCTAGAGTTCAAGTCAATGCAATTGAGGTTATACTTCTATTTTACAACGATAAAACTAGCCTGATCATGTTACACCGCATTTAAGAGTGATTGAGGACATTTTCTCAAAGTAGAAAAACTGCTACCTCATTAAGTCATTATTTCGTAAGGAAGAATACGATGGTCTGGTTAGCAACTAGATAGCAGTTATCATGATTATGACAATCTTGTATAATAAATAATCCCATTAAGAGAAATAATATTAGTGCAAATATTTATCTTGATGCAACCGTTGACATTAACAATATCCCTTTTGATGAATTTGAGTTTGCGGAGGCATTAGCCCTCGTTCCAGATACTAATTCATATTTGTTATCTAGATAACAAATGTAAATTCTTTAGTTTATCAACTTATATTAGTGAACATATATATCGAAAATGAGATCTAGATCTGCTTTTAGTTTTGGATAACTATGGATTCATAATAAAAGAATTAAAAGAATGGAGAAAGTATATTATTAAGCGTCATAACCATTTAAAAACACTTGGATAGAGATGGTAATGCAATGAGCTTTTTTGATGAATATTTTCATTTGCTTATTAAATTATTCATCTTTCAAAAACGCGCCATTTTTGTTTTTATATGAAAACATAGAGTCTTAGTACTTTTTCGCTGCATAAATCTGGTATGTACGTATATAAATAAATCCCTCTTTTAATTCGTCTTATAATTAGTCAGAAACTAATCCAATTTTTTTGTGATATATATCTCATGCATAAGTTTTTTTCTAGATCTTTTTTTGTACAACTTGTAGAAGCAGGATATACACAGATGCAGCATGTATCATGTGTGAAATGTAAGAAGAGCGCTATCTTTTCTATGGTACTACGTTGATAACAAACATTAATTTATTTATTAAGATGATCGCATGGGACGGATACAATTTCATAAATCACAGCATACTCATTAATTTAGGAAGATCAAACAATTAATATGTCGTTGCTCCTTTAGAGTTCTTATTAGTATTTGTTTTATTTGATCCGTAGATTCGATGAGAACTATAAGTTGTTTTCTTGATCATAAAGTTTCATATGATATATTTAATTCTTGTATAGTTTTATGAACATATTCCTTTTTTTCCCATTGAACTACTTTTTTTTTTCGTTTTTCAACCCGAAACCTTGTGTCTGTTCTATAGTAATGACTCTTCGGAGTAAGTTTATAAGTGATGCTTAAAACTGTTTTTTCGATGCATTCTGAAAAAAAGCAGTTGTTGAGAATTACAGAAATGGGAATGCCGATATAAATAAACGTGTATAATCAAAGTGCACGCATGAAGCAATAACCCCTCTTCTAAGTCTAATCTTACGAAGCCTTACTTTAAAATTCTCTCATATTCTTTTAAATGTTATTGCTAAAAAACTATTCTCATTATTACTATTTCACTATTTTTATATTTCTGTATCCACAAGTTCAAAAATACCTACAATTATCTCATTTCTGCTTTGCTAATGATAAGAATTCTGTCTTGTAATATCGGATACCAACATTAATATAATAGAATCATGGTTCCAAATAGGTATGTAAGTCAATAAGCAAATAAGGGAAGTTTCTTCAAACTACGTTCATCACGTTTTGAATATTATGTGTGTTATATTGGTCCTCAATAATTTAATCATAAAGTGGCTTTTCGTTTATATTTGAGTATAAAAAAAAATAATTAAAGACAAGTATAATCATACGCCATTATAAACTTGTTTAGTATCAACCTTTTTTCCATTGAATTTCATACGTCTAACTTATCGCCCCATACGTAAATTCTTGAAACCATTTAATTAACCAACAAAAATGTAAGAACCAGAAAGGGAGGAAAAGCTTTTCTCGATCCTCGGCGGTTTAACCTGGATGAACGCATGCATCGAAGGCTCTTTTTAGCATATTTACCATCGAATGTCCAATGAAATTACTTACATATATTTGGATAAATGCACATTGCATACGGAATTATGTAGAAGACCCTTCCAAAAAGCTAGACATAAAAGTATCTTAGTATTATAGTAAAGAATTAACACAATGACATATTTCATGAAAGTCTATTGGTCTGAAAATGAACCTTTAAATGTCTTTCATAAGATTTTAGCGAATTAAAAGTAGAGGGGGCTGCTAGTGTGCACTCTTTAGCCTTTGGGAGTCTTTAGACACCTTTGGTTACGTTGAAACTCTAGGATGCTGGTTTATTCAAGAAGTTGAGAAAAAATTACCAATTTATGAGAAAAGAGGGAAAACATTTTGAGAATATTTGGGGAAAAAGTATAACAATGTTTGCATAAAAAATCCATCAATGTACAAGGGCAATCAATATTGTATATTCAAAATAAACAAGCATGTTTTAAACACCATGAATCGAAAGCAAGTGCCAGTAGAATCAGTAAGAGTTCAGCGTAGAGATCAAAGTAGAAGAGTACTTACCAGAAGCACCAGAGTAGAGGTATTGTGAACGGGGATATAAATATAAAAAAAACTTAGCAACACATTAAATAATATTGGTAAAAATATAAAAACGTACAACGTCGAATAGCCTATGGAGGAGGAGAGCAACAGCCGTCCAGAAACGCAAGGTCCAGTGGGAGATTAACGACCCCAGGTGGTACAGTGGAATTTTGAGAGAGCCCTTTGCATGACTTTTCAAATTTATACTGCAAACAGGATTAGTATACAATTACATATATTCTTTAAAATGGTAAGTTTACTTAATGGGAATATCGGCAAACTCATATATTAATCCACCTGGGATCCAAAGGCTATCTAACGTGATGGTAGATATAAAAGAAAGCGAATATTGTGAGCTATATGTTTAACAGGATCAATATCAACGTTTTTTGGAGATAATATACACCTTTTGAGGCTAATTAAGGGCTATTAAAGAACAAAATTTCTGATTTTTAGATGTGGGTTAATAATGAAAGCCTAGCCTCCCTAACCCATTTTCTTTCTCAAAAATTTGAAAATCACAGTACTCATTCTCTAAAAAAGCCACAGAAAACTCCAAAGCTTTCTGCGAAATGGACCCAATGTTCATCTATGAATAAATACACAGACAATGTGTCGTAAAGAAGAGGGAACGTCAGATTGAGTGAGTGACATAAAGAAATTAGTACTTTTATTATCGAATATATTTTAAAATTACTATTCCAAAGGACCACATGACTGCATTAAGCAAATTTTATAATATTAAAGGACGGGCTTTGTTATTGAAGAAAGACCTAGATCAGAAAATTATAGTGAACGTACCAGTGCCTATGCAAAAGCCTTGAGGGATGAAGTACAGTGAAGCTTCTCTGTAATAACCCAGTAAGTTTTTATCAAATAGAAAACTTTTAGCTATTTCTTTGCATTAATAGTAATAATGATGCATTTTTTGGATCTACAACATGTATTATTATTTACGGGACTCATTGTAAGATACCTTTCTTATATTATTTATTGTTATTGATCTGTAATTAGGCTTCTCATTCATTCTTGTTTCAGAGAAGTATGTATTACTGTTTCCGCCTCTCTTTTTCCTACACTCTTCGAATAAACCTTGTCGTTCAGTGTATGTTCAAGTAATCTTGATCAACTTGATTCTCTTGTTACTGCTATCTACAAAAATCTTCTCTCTAATTTCTGACCCGAATTAACGGAATCTTAGAAAATACCGGTTCTGATTGGCCAGACTTTCGAATTCATATAAAATTTATTTTCTCTACTTGATTGACACCTAATATTATTAGGTAACGATCATGGTGCTTTATGAAGACTTTTTTTTTTTTTTTTTTTTTTTTTTTTTTTTTTTTTT
>VCJJ01001433.1:0-15322 GCA_024139415.1 Backusella tarrabulga
AATAAAAAAACATCATTGGCTACAATTGAAAATCCGACAGGTCTGAGACCGGTCTGACTAGCCAAATACAGTACGATAAGCTAAATATAATAATATCACTAAAAGAATAATGTATAGTTTGTATTTGATTTTTTTTGAACAAAAAATTACTCTAATAAAGTGGTTCATTTCCTTTTCTAATTATTTGCCTATACTGTTTTTTCCAAAAAACTGAGAAAAAATTACAAATTTATGAGAAACAAAATAACAATAATTGAGAAAATCACAGAGAATATTTGGGAAAAAATATAACAATGTTGTCATAAAAAACCTATCAATGTACAAAGACAATCAGTATTGTAAATTCAAAATAACAAGTATGTTTTAAACACCATGAATCGAAAGCAAGGGCCAGTAGAATCAGCAAAAGTCCAGCGTAGAGATCAAAGTGGAAGACCATGTACCAGAAGCACCAGAGTAGAGTCATTGTGAACGGGAATATATAGAAAAACAAAACTTAGTAAAACATTAAATAATATTGATAAAAATATAAAAGCTTACGATGTCGAATAGTCTATGGAGGAGGCACGCAACAGCCCGCCCCAGGTGGTACAGTGGTATATACATTATTTAAAATGATAAACTTACTTAATGGGATAATCGGAGAACTCATATATTAATCCGCCTGGAGTCCAAAGGTTATCTAACGTGATGGTGGCTGTAAAAGAAAGCGAATATTGTGAGCTATATGTTTAACAGGATCGATATCAATGAAATGGAATACATACAGGCGCTTATACATAGTTTCTACATAACTTTTTATATGGTTTTAAAAAAGAAAATAAAAAAGGTACTTTGGATAAAAGATTTATATAAAAGGATGTCTCTTCGGTTCAGCTACAAAATATAAAATCCACATGTAACTCCTACTCATCTTCTAAAAATGGAAGCACAGAAGTCAAATCCATATAAATGAATACAAAACAATTTCTTTAATACAAATAAAGGCATTCAAATGAATCTAAAACAATTTAATTTTTTATAATGTTATTTATATGTCACGCCTTTAGTGTAGTCTCACCAACCATTAACGTGCCTCATTAAGTATTGTTGGAAAATGGCATCAGTGTCACTGGTATTGGCGCTAGCACTGTCCATCTGCTTATGTTAAAAAAAAGCGGAAAAGAGAGAGAAAAAAACATTGAGTGAAAGAACAAGAAAAAATAGACCCACAGAAAACTTACGCGATTGCTCGTAAACCATTCCTACTTGGATATTCATATATTTCTGTGCCTAACAATGAAAAGAAATGAATCAAAATAATATTACTTTTATTCTAAAGTGAATGTAAACTTATCTTAAAAATGATTTTTTTGTATGTTCATCATTTTTATTACAGTGGATCCTCACTTGATTTACTCCACAAGAACCACAATAAATTAGAAACATTGTAGATAAAATAACCAAACAAAACGATGTGTTAGTGTCACTCGTACTTCTTTAACAGTTGTCAATCTGTCACTGCTTACCTTTTTGCTAAGAAGAATCATTTCTAAAGCTTGTGAAGAGACAGCATGACACAAATAAAATAAATCAGTTTTTACATTGCTTGAAGCAGAAATTAACGCTGCATGCATTGTAAATTTAACTATGAAATGAAGCTGGAAGAATATTGCTAATATACTAAAATAAAAAGTGTTCCAAGGAGCAACATGGTAGTAGTAACAATTGACCTACAATAACTAAAGGTAAACAGGGGTGGCTCAGTATGTAAAGAAGCTGTTTTGTTTTCCATGTTTTTAAGAAGGAAAGAAAAGGATCTTTACTGACGAAATTGAAGAGATAAACAATGAAAACAATTAATCAAATACGCAACACCCTTTTTTATGAGCCAATCAATATATGCTAATAAAGCAAAAATTTTGGTTGATTGCTGACCTCAACTTCCTCCTCTGTGCTTGGTGAAAGTAATTATACATGTTGATTTAAAAACATTTGATATTAAAAGTTGTGTTCATTGTATTGTATATTCATCAATTATCTCTGATATCATTTACAAGCAAGATATATTTCTGTTGAATGACAATTTATACCAGTGTGATCAGTTGGTCCTGAAAAACAGAACTATACTTTTCTGCGACAATGATTCCATAATGATACTTTTTACTTATCCCTTTTTTTGTAAACAAATCAGAAATTAAGCAATGTGATATGAGAAATTAAAGATAATTCTACATTTTACAAGCAAATCACAAACTATATTAAAAAAATGTATGCTACGAGCCTTTTTTATATATCCAGTCAAGAAAGACCATTCTTCTCTCAAGGTCATTCAATTTTAAAACAGAATTATTTAGCGCCAATCTATTTATTGATTTGGAATGATCGTCATTGTTGTACATAAATCAATTTTCCTATATATTTAGGATGTGTCGTTTTGTTGACTCCACTTTTTTTACAATCAATTTTACTAAACTATGTCAGCAGTCAAATTAGAACCATCTACACTCAAATCGTTCATGAGACCTTCATCATTCTGGCCAAAGAATAAAGTAAATGGCCACAGCTATAGTCAACCGGATTACTGCTCTTTTACTGAAAAACCTGCATTAACAACACACAGGATTGATAGAAAGCTCGCCACCTCATCATCATCACACAATGCTGCTTTAAAAGAAACAGCTAAAGGAGAAGTCTATAAACTTTCAACAGTTGAAGACGGATCATACCGACCTCCGTCCCCTGGAGTTGAAGGAAAAAGAGACAACTGGCTTGATATTAGAGAGGACATTATGGATTTCAATCTACCGCATTCTATGGCTTGTCTCACCACTCAATACAATAAGAAGCACGATTTCTTTACTCCTTACACATTTGTACATACGCAACCTTATGTTCTTCCAGTTGCCGACTTGTTTGATTCTTCTTCTGCTGGTGATTCGTCCTCGTCTAGTTCAAGCTCAATTTATTGAACGTGTGTTGCATTGATACTTTTTTTTTACAAAATAACTTTTTTATGCTACTGTTGTTTCGCATTACCAAAAATATAACATAATTACCCTGTTCTTTTTTTTAATAAATGAAAATACTTAATGTTTGTTGTAAAGACGCTTATCACTTTAGTATTTTCTGTTTATGCTGTAGTCTAATTTAGCTTTAAGTAAAAAAGGGTTGATGTCATGTGAAGGTATTACAACAACACCATGATATCATGCGTAAAAATTCGACTGAAACTCCATGGAACCAGCCTATTTAGTCCTTTTTTTGGATAACTATATTACGAATAATTGAGTAATACCAATGATTTTTTTTCTTTGAGAATATAAATACGAGTAATTTACCCATGGTTGTTCTCTTTTGATATTCTTCAATCAATTGTTTTTTTTTAAAAAAAAAAAGACTAACTACTATGGGCGATATACTTGATGCTGGTAAGAATGACTTGTTTCTACTCTTAGACCTCAATTATTGCTAATTAAATTGAAAATAGAACTTGAACTTGAATATCAAGAACGCCATAAAAACCTGAAAAACTCACTCAGTGATTTAGTTGAGAATGTAAGTATATAACACTGATAAAGGTGAGCAAAAAAAAGCATAACAATGCCATTATCGTTTTAGGCAAGAGTAAAAGGACAGGAAGTAGCAGACTCCCTTCAGGACAGCCTCAACACAGATCAAAGTATGCAAAACACCCCCTCGAATAACAGACACTATTATATTGACCAATTTTATAATTCATCAGCTTCAATGAGCAGCAACACTAACTCTGATGGATTGAACTCTGATAAAGGCTTTAGTTCTACATGGGCTGATCGAGGAATGATGCATAGTGTCGAGCACGATATACAAGCAATGAAAAGCAGTACTCCTGAAGGTTTCGAATCAGTAGCTGCCAAGCTCGACGAAAATTTCGGCAATAATGCCTTGATCGAATATGATGATATTCTCTAATCTTGTTCCAAAAACAAATCAAATTATCAAATTTATTGAATGCAAACTGTTAAATAAAATAAAAAATCATTGAATCCATGTACAAAAAAATGGTCTCCTATTCTTTTATTGAAAAAGATTGGCATTATGGTTGTTTGTTTATGAATATTGTTGGTGAAACTTTCTCAAGCCTATTTTTACAAAATTCATGCAGAAAAGTACTTTTTCAGCTGACCAGTCTTGAAATAGACACATCAAAAAAACTCTAACGTTCATGCAATTTTTTTTCTTTCCAGTGGACTATCCTTTTTTTTTCCTTTCGGACTCTCAAATCTTTGTATGAAACAACATAACAATATAAATAAATGAGAATGATAACTCCTTCAGCAACTCCCACATCGTTTTGAATGTGAGTGATGATACTAATCACGTAATGGAGACCTTTAGAAATATAAATGATGCCACATCTGTAAAAATGTATTGTATAAAAAATGATCCATTATAACTTTCAGAGAACCATATCTTGATTTAATTGAGGCTGCCAATCATTCCTCATGCTGTATTGGCTTAGAAACTGGAGATAAACAAATATAAGCCTATTTCTTTTTTTGTATTAGCTAAGAAAATCACAGCAATAAATGGATAATGAAATTAATCTTGTCGGCTTTAGCGATACACGTAATATTATACATTTTTGCAATTTCAATGTAAGAATACCCTGGACAGAGAGAAACACTGATAATACGTATTCGAAACGAGTTAACCATTTCTCAATGTCTTAGTTCTTGAAACAGGTGTAATACATGCTGTGGGTCCATATAATCTGACGCTTGTGCTTGATAAATTCGGTCAAAAAGGGAACCAATTTCATGAAACTAAAAAAAAAAGAAAAATACTACTGGCCTTCGTCTATAAACCCAAAACCACTCTTTGATTTCAGATGTAGCTTCACTGAGGATAAACTCAAAAATACATATAGAAATACTGATGATCACTTCTGTGATGGTAATGTGTATACTTCTGTTCCTTTCTTTGGCTCTTAAACTAGAATATTTTCTATTGACAGCCTCGTTATCTTTCAAGGTGTCAAAGTAAAATTTAACACAATGATCAGGCATATGATGGATATCTTATTAAATTAACTTTTCGTTTTGTAATACCAGCACCAACTTTACATTTGATCCTCCTACGGATATCGAGAGCGCGATGTGTAAAGTGACTTATTTTTTACTTGTTGTGACTTTTAAAAGATGTCAGGAAAGAAAAAAATTTTTCAAAAACATTTAAAAAAAATTTTTTTTCTTGAATCTTTAATGAACTTCTTCACACGTAAACATTGGTTAAAAGGCAAGTATTTTTTTTCTAAGGAAAAAGGGAGTGTCGGTGGGGCAATCTTGTGGTCTTTTGCAGAGAAGAGAACATCGATTATTCTTCCCGAATAGGGCCATGTGGAGTAAAGCGACAATGGAATTCCTCGTATCTGAGCAAAAGACCATAAGATTTCATTTACATATGTATACATCTTGAATTTTAAATTCTAACATATACTTTCTTATTTAGATATTAGCACTATTTACGGTGCATAATATCTTGGCAATGTATTGATGCTTTATGGAGGAGACTGATTGTGGTAAGTTCATTTTTTCTTATTTCAATAAATAAATAAAGCGCAACAGAAGATGACGATTGTATCCCAAACTACTGAAAAGCATGACGATTTGGATTTTTACATGCATCACCATCTGATTCTGTTTGTTTTATTTATGTTTACTTTCTTACCACAATATACTAATTCTTTATCCTCTACATAGATACTTGATCTTAATGACACATTGACATTATTCAGACTCCCTTATATCCATTGAATTCGCGTGTATAAAGCTTTTTTTTAAAGGTAATTATCTTCTCTCTTTACAAAGACGAAAAAGTATACGGATATGATGAGAAAAAAGTCAAATTCGTCAGTTCTGCTACTGATGCACAGTGACGACATCGACTATCACTTCCTGATGTATTATTTTTTCTGTTTTTTATACATGTCTATTGTTTTGATGGGTTTGCTAACTGATTTCAAATCTTATCTAGGTAGGTTTTGGGTTGCCCATTGTTTTGTAAATAAAATAAAATAAAATATTACTTTTGTGTGATCAAAAATATTATTCCCCTCTCATAAATTTGGCAGTCATGTCACGTTACAGAACGTATTCAATCTACTGTTTTGAAAAAGTTAAGGGCAACACTGCCTGGTGAGATCGCTGGAGACGGCCTTCCTGAGCCTCAGCCTATGCTTCGCCTAGGGTGGACAGTAACCCTCTAAATCATTTTAAATCACAAATGGATTGACTTTCATTGAGATGATGCAACTCAAAAAAAACAAGGCACATAAGCCTATGTATAAAAAAGAAGAAAGATATTATTAAAAAAAGATCACTATTTTCGCTTCGTTTGATGATATCGAAAGAAAAGGTGACCATTGTAATGATACGGAAATTTTAATTGTTTCTAGCAAAACCATATATTAAAGCTCGGATTCTAGTAGAACGAACAGAGCATGCGTTTGGAACTATCATTACACTATCAATTGATGAAGGCACAGGTTATGGGACCTCCAGAGCGTTATTCCTATGTTCAGGTATATAGTGATAAAGTTCTAGCAGCCTATTTTGGTTAAGCTGTTTAATTATATCTAAATGGCCACTATCTAAAAGGAAGAAGACACAAACGAGAAAATTTTCTTCTATAGAAAAATAAAATGGTATTTCGTCGTTCTTAACCCCCTCCACACCGATCTGGTAGACTTCGAGCATCAATGGCTGGATTAATTCTGACCTATCTAAAGACAACGGGTATTCCATTTCATCTAATATTCGTTTAAAGCGATTACGGATGGTTCTATTTTGACTAGTTCTTTCTTCATGAGTCATCGTTTGAAATTAGTAATAGTTGATAAAGAGGCAACATTATATTTTAATATATAAAATGTATGTTTATAAAAAAAGCGGTTTTATATAATAACTAATTTTGACGGCCTATATAGAAAACCAAGTTTCTGCGTAAAGCAATTAGTCTATGATATTTTATTTTTCAATCAGCGACATTTTTTTCGCATTGAGCGACACCTAACCCAAAATCAGCGACAAAATATACCGGAAAAAGTGTATATGCATTCTTTTAATAACGAAATAGAGTTTTTCAGAACAGCCTTTTTTTTCAAAACTACAAAACATTTCAAAAAGAGCATGCCAATTCTAATTTCCATTTCCCAAAACAGTCTTTTTTCGAAAGAACCAAGAGAAAATGAGAGGTGGTTTTTCTTCTTTTTGTTACTGAGAGAAGCTTCCTTTAATGTCTCTGTCATTTTTTTTTTAAAACAGAAAACAAAATGCATTTCTTCTTCTAAAAATAAAGCACATGGAGTGTATATCTGTCTCTCACTTTATCTCCGTTAGTAGCATTTTAATATTTACAATCTTGCTTTGAGCATGGTTTATGTACAGCACTTTTTTCTTCTTCATGCAGCTTGTCATGACTTGATTCTTGTCAGATAAGACTTTAGAAATTTTAAGGGGTATCCTAATGGAAATCCCCTTTCCCTTGATTTTTTTTATATTTGGATTATTATTCCTTAGTATATGAATCATTTACTTGATATTTTCAGAAACAGATTATTGTTGTTATTATTGTTACTTTTCCAGGAAGGTTGAACGCAAATGTCTGAGATAACTTGTCTCTTCCAGTTTATCAGGCATCGTTTCTTTGATCTATACGCCTTCATTAGTCGCATGTTCCAATCAAAATTGACTTTTTATTATTTTTTTGAAAATCAGTTTAATACTTATGGCTTATATAAGGCAAATATAAGAAGATTTTTAAAAGGAGGTTTGATCTATAGCAACGTCCATTTTTGGTGAACGTGGCGCTAGTATGCATCGGTTTAACAAAAGCAACAAGGTTTCACAAGATCTATAGACAACAAATATATATGGATATGTAAAGATAAACCCTGTATTATCCTCAAATCTGATAAAATATTCTTTTGGTGGCATTAAACAAAACAAAAGAGAGAGTGTATATCAGTATTGGAAATGCCGTAAGAGCCGTTTTGTCATTTTATGTGAGTACATTTGAAGAGCGCATTTGTTTGTTTGTTTGTTTTTTTAGTTAATGTTTGGTCTTCCGTCACTTAATAAAAACAACTTTTAACTTACAACGATCATTTTATTTGTTTACGAGATTATTAATAAAGAAAATTAATACATTTAGTTTTTTTAAAGTTTAATCGAACTGTGAACAAGTGCATATATCAACGGCCATTAGATTTAATAATATATTTGGATATGATTGAAGTAGAGAAAATATAAAAACCAAAATGAAAAAAAAATAAGACTGAAAATTTTTTGTATTCGTATATAAATCCTGGAATATCGTCTTATAATAATTAGTACTCCTTGATGCGTCAATCAAGTCCTAAAAACAACTTGTCATAAGGAGTGGTTTTTTTATAGCTATTCTATTATAAAAGAAAGATTTTTTACGCATAATAGATTTCTGTAGGAAGAACTGTAATACATTAATGCTTTTACTCTCTCCTTGTTTTATTTATTATAATAATATCCTGTTTATTACTATTATAATTGCTGTCGTTGTTATTGTGGCTGTAATGTTATTGTTATTATTTCTTTTTTAGTAGTTAGAATAGATCCTTTCTTTGTGTTGGTGGTGATATATTTCTGAGTATTTTAGAAAATTATTTTTTTGATTTCATCATTAAGCGATCTTATGGATGGATTCAAAAAAGAATGAAAAGTGACGCTATTAACGTAAGGGGAGAAAATCCTGATCAAAGTAAAAAAATCGGAGTATTGGATTTCGTTATTTCACTTTGTTCAAGGTAGGTCGTACTAGCTTTAAAAAAAAGGAGAGAAAATATTCCTTTTTGTCTGTTTCTGTTATGCTTTCGGATTTTTGTTCCGCTCACCGTTACATGTTGGTTACTTAAATATAAATAAAAATGACTTAAATATGATATGACTTGATCTGCAGATATGCTCAAGTGAAGAGATGCTTATCACACACTCTTTTGTTACAATGGCCAAAAACGCAATGGATTAAAAAGCATTAAAGGCTAAAATAATGATGGAAGTAACAAAATATATATAATAAAACAGGGGAATTTAAGAAGGGGGAAAAGGAGCCATTATGTTATTATTTTATATATTATTTTATTATTATTTTATTGTTGTTGTTATTAGTGCTATTATTATTAGCCTTTATTTATTTATTGTTCTCTCAATATGCTTTTTTATGCTATTTTTTTGTCAACAAAAGCAGTAAATATGGAACTATGCTTCCGGAAGAGTTTTTGTCATACATGGACATTTTGTGTTCAGAAAATATAAAAAATGAAGAGCAGATGATCCAGAAGGAAAAAAATCATCCTTGGTAGGAGATAAACGAGGGCAAATGTTGGTTGGGGTCCAGGTTACAAAGTAAATGACCTTGCATATCTATTATAAAATTTATAGATTTTGATGATTTTGTTTATTTATTTACCTCTTTCTTTCTTCTTTTCTTACTTCTTTTCTCTCTCTTTTTTCTTTTCTTTTTCCCGTTTTTCATCCCTTTTTTTAACAAAAAAAAGTAGACAGAAAGTAATATCAATATTAAGAACAAAAAGATTAATAGCAATTCATTAATAGTAAAAATATATTAAATAGCAGAAAACAAAAAATGTCAACTGCAACGTCACCATTAATTCAACAATTACTGTATTGCTCAAGAAATCTATTTGGAAAAATGATAAATAAAAAACTAGTGGACGCGATCACCAATGATAATAATAAAAGTACAACAGCAGAGTTAATCGTCGAGCAAGCAGAAAACCATTTATTTGGCCGAAACGGATACCCTATAGATTATAAACATACACTTGAATTATTAGAAAGAGCCGTCCATTCCTTTCATCATTTAGGTGCATATGCCATCCTTGGATTTTGTCACGAATTTGGATATGGCACTGTAAAGAACTTTCAATTGGCTGAACAGTATTATATCGTTGCCGTAACAAACAGACAAGAAGGTGATGATGATGAGCGAGTCTCGATGGCTATTTCAAGATTGGCGTTTTTACGTAAATATGGACGCCCTGGTGTCTGCATTGATCGAACAGAAACCCAAAAATGGGAATCCATTATTCAGGCTGGTGGCAAAAAAGCAATTGCTTGGATTTATCGTGCTGCTACACAATACAAGTGCCCCGCGAGTCAATACTGTTTAGGCGTGTGTTACCATGATGGCATCGCTGTTGAAAAAAACGAAAAGATTGCTTATGCTTGGTATAGAAAGAGTGCAGAACAAGGAAACTGTCGCGGCCAAGGCATCCTGGGTTATTGCTACGGGGAGGGTTTTGGTGTTGAGAAAGATGAAGCCGAAGCCATGCGTTGGTACCGTCTAGCAGCAAACCAAGGAGAGACAGTTGCTATTTATAACATTGGCTATTGTTACGAAGATGGGATTGGCGTCAAGAAAAACATGACCGAGGCGGTGCGTTGGTATCGAATTGCTGCTCAACAAGATAACGCATTCGCTCAAAACTCGCTCGGATACTGCTATGAAGATGGGATTGGTGTAGAACAAAACCATACTTTGGCTGCATTTTGGTACGGTCGATCTGCAAATCAAGGGTACCCATGGGCCCAGTGTAACCTTGGTTATTGCTACCAAAATGGTATCGGTGTTCCAAAGGAGGCGTCCATCAGTGTTGGATGGTACAGAAAGGCTGCTCTTCAAGGGCACGCCAGAGCACAACACAATCTTGGTTTTTGCTATCAAAATGGAATTGGTCTCGAGAAAGACCAAGCAGAAGCGCTAAAATGGTTTCGAAAAAGTGCTGACCAAGGCAATATTTTTGCATTCCATTCATTAGGCTACTGTTATCAAAATGGCGTTGGTATCCAAGTCAATGAAAAGGAAGCCGTTTATTGGTACATGCTGAGCGCAGGTCATAACCATGCACCTGCACAGTTATCTTTGGGTTACTGCTATAGAAATGGCATTGGAGTTGATAAGAATGAAGTGGAAGCAGTGAAATGGTTCAAGCTCAGCGCAGAACAAGGAAACCCTGTTGCGCAAAACTCTTTGGGCTTTTGCTTTGAGGAAGGAATGGGCGTCACTAAAAGTGCTAAACGGGCAGCCTACTGGTACATGCAAGCCGCAAGACAAAACAATGCATGGGCACAATGTAACTTGGGATTCTGTTATCAAAATGGTATCGGTGTCAAGGTCAACCCTAAAAAAGCAGTTTACTGGTTCCAAAAGGCCGCGCAGCAGAATCACGCTCGTGCACAAGATAAACTTGCCCTCCATGTACAAGGAGGCCTTGGTGCAAGACAAAATTTGGAATTGGCATTCAATTTATTTCAACGCGCTGCGGACCAAAATCATGTTGCTGCACAGTTTCATCTGGCCAATTGCTATGAAAAAGGGTTAGGATGTCATGTTGATTTAAGGCAGGCAACCTATTGGTTCGAAAAAGCTGCAATAGGTAAGTGTCAAATCTCCCTGCAGATATATATCTATATATACTGTTTTATTGTAGCTGTACTAAGCATTATATTTTTCTTTTTTTCATCATTTAGCTGGTTGTCGAAGCTCCCATGAACGTTTAAGAAGACTACTTGTTAGGGATTGTTTGTTAGCACCTGACTCTCTTCCATCGGTTACAACCATGAATGAGCATGATTTGCTTTCAAATGGATTCATCATGGGTCACAGCGCGCCGGCCGCATAAATTTTCAAACGTGCCACTATTACTTGTTTTATTTTAATATCACTAATGACATTATTTCTTTTTAAATATTATACCCGCCTTTTTTTCATGGTTTTGTTTTTTTTACATCCAAATCTTTATTAACAAAGTTTCATTAATTAATAAAAATAAAATCCGAATTGTTTTTTGTATTTAAAAGTAGCACTTAATGACCTTTATAATTAAATAGTTAGTTTATAATGTTCGTTTAAGTTCTGTTAAAATATTTCTGAATTGTTCATTTAAGAAAAAGAATAAAGCCTTATTTTACTTTCTGTCCAAACTAAAAGATTTCAACGTAAACGGATTTTTTTTGTTAATGCATTTGGTGCGTTTAAGAATAGCATCTCGTTTTTATCGATAAAAGACTGAAAAGCAATACTAAAATGACAACAATGACATTGCGTACCGATATTTCATAAATATTACAGATTCATCATATCAATGTTGCTATTCAAGCAAAAAGTCCCCTTCCAAGTAACAATTATACAGCCAAGGAAATCAACCAACTTGAGCAAATTCTCTATTTCTGACCGCTTGAATCAATGTGATACAAATGGTCTGATACTTTCATGAGATATATCTCTGCTTAGAGAGAGAGGGTCGCTTATACTTCAATAGCTCAACCAGATCGAATAAAGTTGTTGAAGTATAAATGGGGCTTAGTATAAAGTGACTGTTATTCCTTGCCATTCTCCACTTGGGGCGGTGGTGGAGAAACAAAAGTAAGCCGGAATCCAGCATTAACGAAACCTTCTCTTTTCATAAACCCTTAGAATACCAAAGTATGTGACCACATCCAATACAATGGATGGATGGATGGATGGATGGATGGATTTATATTGACTTCAATTTTTTTTATAGTATGTCTGACGAGGAACAAGTCATCATCGAAAACCAGGAAGTCGAAGTTGCCGCTGAGGCTCCTGCCGGTCAAATGTCCGTTGAAGATGCCCTTCAAGAGGTCCTTCGTCGCGCTTTGGTCCACGATGGTCTTGCTCGTGGTTTGAAGGAAGCCGTCAAGGCTTTGGATAGGTAATGTAGAGACATGTGTATTAATGTGTGTGTGTGGCATTGACAATTCTCGTTATAGACGCCAGGCTCATTTGGCTGTTCTCTGCGAATCTTGCACTGAATCCGAATACATCAAGCTTGTTGAAGCTCTCTGTGCTGAACACAACATCAACTTGATCAAGGTCTCTGATGCCAAGAAGCTCGGTGAATGGGCTGGTCTCTGCAAGATCGATCGTGAGGGTAACGCCCGCAAGGTTGTTGGCTGCTCTTGCGTTGCTGTTACCGATTTCGGAGAGGAATCCGAGGCTATGAACGTCCTCTTGGATTGTAAGTAACCAACTGAAAGGGGAAAGAGAAAGAAACTAACATTCTATGTTTACTTTTTAGACTTCAAGACCCGTTAAGAAGTATAGAACCTTGTACCCTTATTGACTGTGCGTGAAATAATAAAATCATATATATTGTTTGATCGTTCATTTTGGGTGTAAATGGAAGAGTATATTCGATTGGATTGTGGTGTATAAATATATTTATTGACATTTGGATCAAGATCAGAAAATGTACTTCGATCTGAGAGCTTATTGTTATCGCAATTGACATATTTAAATTGAAGGTGCAGTGCAGCCGCTTATTTGTGTTACTTTGCTTAGACGTATTGATATAGTCAATGCAAAACCATTCTATTATTATTCAATTCCAATTATGCTTTCATTTGAGACACTGATATAAAGTGACATTGCACAAGGATGCCGACATTCTTTTTTTTTAAAAAAAGAAACTCGTCTGTATGTCTACTCTATGAATTTGTATTCTCTTGTCTAGTTGTCAACTCCTTCGTTTAAATAAATTATCAAATCGTGTAATAATACATGGGCTTTAATAAAATAATAGAAATATGAAAACAATGTGATTCTCCATAATATAAGTCAAATGAAATATTCGATACATTCGTACTTCTTTTAGTAGAAAGAAATAATAGAAACGGATTGAAAAAGATTTAACATTTTCATCATTAATAATTGGCAGGTGATATGCACATTCGCTCTGGGCAAAAAAAAATAGACAACTGTTCTTAAAGCTGTGTATTACAAGACCATTTAACCAAATATATACTTTTGCACTTTCATGGTTTGAATTATTCCATATTCAAATCATCCGGATCGAGCTGTATGCAACTATCGGCGTTTAAACAGAAATGATGCAAAAAAACGTATATATAAGGTACTGCTCTCCATTCGAAAAGACAAACATCTCATTCCATTCTTCTTCTTCTTCATATATAATAGCAGTACTAATTTAATGATGGACACAAGAAATATCTCTCAATATCTTCAAAAAAGATTTTTTCAATATGAAGTGATAACAGGCTGTTATGTGATGGAACCTTGGGAGAAAATGACATCCAATAAGTTAAACAAGGCGTTACTTGATGATTATTTGAAAGTAGATGGTAACTCTCCTTCTAGATACTTTTATTATATGTATTTTTGCATTATCACTTCACACATTCTTACAAGTTACTCCAACTGTGCTGTATAAAGTGACTAACATTGTTACTTGAGGAAAAGGAGCCGCCGCTACAATGTATTTATGACTGTACCCATTTTATTCATAGTTCATCATTTATTTATCTATGCATTCCATTATGCCATTTCTATTCTATATATATGTACCTGTCTATATTTCCCTTCTTATAATTTCAATTCTAATAAACAAATAATTTCGTATACTATTTATTTTCTTTTAAAAAAAAAGTACTTCAAATAGCAATTGATTGCTTTTAACAGAGTGATCAAGCTATGTAAATAGGAAAAACAAAACATCGGCTCTGGAATTTAACGGAGCAGATAGCATGTTAGCATAATACAATACTCGTAGGTTTAATATTTTAACCAGTTTACTTTATACTTTTCTTACAGACTATATCCATTCGTCCATCACAGCACTCCTGGAAATCTACGAATAATTTTAATAAAAGAATACAAATATACCTTTGTTAAGTAATGTATTTTGGCCCAGTGTAGCATATTACTGATAAGAAAACTCATCCTTTTTGTTTTCTCAGTAATCAATCGAAATAGTTTTGTTTGGTAGAGTGACAGCATTTAATTTCGGATAATTTATCTTCCGCAGGGTGGATATTCCGTTGCACTTGGAGAAGTTTTATTTTCGGATAAATATGTAAACGAGACCAATAGACCTCACAGTTATGTAACCAGAAAGATCATATATTTGTAATACGCGGCTCCTTAAAAGCATTATTTGTCTCGAAAAGTGTGATTTTCTTGAATGCGGTTTTTTATTTAATCGGTTCTATGATTTTCCCTGTATCGATTGTCAAATGTCAACAGGAAAAATAGTTTATTACACTTCTTTCGGACTACCTTTCTCCAGGACATTCCTTCCTTTAAAAATAAGAATAAAAAAAAACTGATTATACATTCCTTTTTGCACACGCAAACACAGCCTTCTTATCGTATGATCACCTCGCACACAATGGGGCCTCGCATGCAATAAGGATGATACACTAGACATAAAAAAGTGGCACTAGGGTGGTATTAGGGCGGACATTAGGGCAACCATTCGTAT
>VCJJ01001434.1:8706-21256 GCA_024139415.1 Backusella tarrabulga
TTCTGATCATATAGAATGTTGAAGTTGATGCAGTGGCCTCGGAATATGTTAACCATATCATCACAATGGGAAACTTACCCCGACAAAACTCAATCTGCCATGACTAAATTTTAACCACTTACGCTTTCCATAGATAGCGTGGTATGTTAACGTCAGTTGTTTGACTTATACTTGATTACCTTGCTCTATTCTACCAATGATGATATGCTTCAGAATGGTGATAAATATGGATCAATGTAGATTAGATAATCAATAAATCAAGTACCATCAGTATTGTCTATTTGTCTTTATTGAAGCAAAATATTGAATATTATAGCAAGGCATTTGTTTCAATCAACAGTGTTTGCATGCCGATAATAAACAAAAGGCGTGGCTACTTGACTTGTAAAATGTCGCTTCTTTTTTTTCTCTCGGTCGGTGGATCAATTTAGTACACTAAAATAAAATAAAATAAAATAAAATAGCAAGTGCTGCTGTACCTTTTTTTTCCCTTCATTTTTTATATATTGTAAATAAACACAAGATGACACTTCCCAGTTGGGCATCAGCCCTTATCTCACTAGCCTCTGTAGCAGCAGCGCTTATTGTGAGCGGTGCTTTATACAACCGTTTTACACGCGTGCCTTTCAAACCAAAGAACAAGCACTGTTTTATTACCGGTGGCAGCACCGGTCTCGGAAAGGGACTTGCCATTGAATTGGCAAAACAAGGTGCCGATGTGTGCATTGTCGCCAGAAGAGTAAACGAACTCGAACTCGCTGCTGAAGAGATCAAGGTATGTGTACGGAAATAGAACGTATTGTTGGTCTAACACGAATTCTAGGCAAGCCGTGTTTCCGATAATCAAAAGGTTATTTTCATCTCGGCCGATGTTACCAGTAAAGACGATGTAGTACGCGCATTTGAAGAGGCCAAGGTCAAAATGGGCAGAAACCCAGACTTTGTATGCGCCTGTGCTGGTATGAATACGAAGACCAAGCCCTTTTATAATCAACTAAAAACAATTGTATAGGTGCTTCGTATCCAAAGTTCTTCCTCGACCATAGCATGGAAGAATTCGAAAAACTAACCACTCTAAACTACCTTGGACAGGCCTATGTTGCCCATGTAAGACATTGTATCAATTCTGTCCCAATCAGACCACTCATTTCAATAAACAAATAGCAAGCCGCTCAGCGTATGAGAGATTCGGGCATCAAGGATGGTAAGATTGTGTTTGTATCATCCATGTTGGGCATGTTGAGTTTTGCAGGCTGGTCCACCTACTCGCCTACAAAGTATGCCATCCGTGGATTGGCTGATACGCTCCGTAATGAATTGAAGAGATATGACATTGGTGTCCACATCTTTTTCCCCGGTGGAATTGAGTCTCCTGGTTTTGATATTGAGGTAAGTGAATGCAGAGAGAAAGAGTGTGTGTGTGTGTGGAATAGTGCATGCATATATCAACATATCAAATAGAATATGACAAAGCCTGAAGTGACCAAGGTTATTGAAGGTGCAAACACGCCCCAAACAAGCATGGAATGTGCACAGTCACTTATGAAGGGTTTGTCTTCTGGCCAATATATGATTGTCACAGACCTTTTGGCCGATGTGCTTCGCTGTACTGTGAGAGGTAAGAGTGTGGTAAACAAGTACGAGCATCTGTGTATTTAATTCGTATATAAACAGGTGTCAGCCCAACAAATAACCTATTATTGGACTGGATCTTCGCCATTCTTGGACAGGTAAGCCAGCTTTATATATATTAAGAAAAAGGTATTTATTATTTCTAAAAAACAACAGCCTATTGGATCTGGTTATACTTTGTACATGGATTATGTTGTCAAAACTGCAAAATATTAGTTCTTTTTATCCTCTAAATCTGCAAAACCCAAGTTTTTCATATCATCTTTATCCATCAATCCACTATTATGTGTATTAAAACCAAGTATCTCTATTATTTCTGCTATTTCGCTTACTTGTCCATTCTGCATTGAAGGTAGGCTTTCGAGAATTCTCGGCACATGCCATTGTTGTTTTTATTCTCTTTTAAGCACTTGACATAGCCTTTCATAAACTGTGTGCAGTCGCCTAAAACAAAAAGACACAATCAGTCTCTCATTCTCTGTCTTTCATTGCCTTGAATTACCATCGTGATCTAAAGGAAAGCTTCCTAAAAGTGGTGGCTTTCCAGGCTGTGATTCAACATTAGAGGTTCTTCCAAAAGCCATGCTGATTTATATCGTTGACAGTAATAACAATAATAATTAAAAAACAATAGGTTAAAAGACAAGGGCCAAGCGACCGTGTGTGTTGTAGTTTTGTACGTCCAAAAAAGGATTTTTGAGTTTTAAAAAATGATGGATTGAAATGGACTTTGGTGTTTGACAGTTTATATTTTGCCAATGCATTATCGTTTTCCAAATGGTGAAAACATGCCATCTTTGACGTCATTGGTAATATGATTTAAAATGCCATGAAGCGATAATCAAATAATATTGAAAAATCCAATTCATTGTTATAGCTAATTTATTTAATTTGATTTTAAAGAAAGAAGAAAGGTGCCACTAAAGATCAAAACAACTGTACTCATATTCGTGAATTATGAAGAGATATATTATAACTTACTAAAAGTGACTATTTATACAAAAAGGGGGCAAACAAGTATGAATTAGAAATTGGAGCAATGATCATGAATAAAACTTGAAGACTTCAAGTTCTCGCAAGTAAAACGAATAAAAGAAGAAGAAAGATATGTGAATTTGATTGTACTATTTTTGGTTATTACAAATAAGTAATATGATGAATAATAGAGAGCTATAATAATATCAAAACAACCCTTTTTTTCTTTCACACGAAGGTATTATTTAAGTTAAAAGCTTAATTATAACGAATTAAATTAGTCGTATTTAGCGGACTACACGACAAAGAAGGATGTTGGGAATATTCTTATTAAAGCTTAAAAACAGGGTCCCTTTAATGCCCTTTAGAAACTAAAACCAACTTCATCAGTGATTCTATCTATATAAATTAGGACATATGATCTCCATGCAACATATAGTCAGATGTTTCTGCAATTGCAGATGAAATTGATGTTGTCAACCCACTTCCAAATCTGGGTTTCCTAATCAGGCCGATATCCATATCGGGTATCATTAAATCAGAGTTTAGGTGTAAATACCCCACTTTGCATCTTTTTCCTGGCAATTGGTTCGTATTTTATTAACGGCTAAAACTTTATAGAGTACCTGGAACAAATAGTGCCTTTGAATTCCCTTCTATTTTATTGACTCACGTGTAAATAACAAATATAATAAATATATATTCATCGACTTTTGTTCTTCTTCTTTTCTCTTTTTCTACTTATACATTTATTCTTCTTTTGATATTTTTTTCTTCTTCCAAGATGGATAGTCTTCCAACAGAGATTCTACATCAAATATTCTACCATCTATATTACCATGACAAAGTTCAATGCATGCTTGTATGTCACAAGTTTGAAAGACATTTAAAATCAACTCCCTTGTTTGATTCCCTACGAATTACTACTTTGGCTGGATTTGACCAAACCGTGAAAAGACTACAGGAGTACCCCGAGGATGGACATAGAATTAGGAACCTGAGATTGGACTTTAAGTTTAATAAAGAGTTTGACCAAGGTTTTGACTTGAAGCATCTTACACAGTACCTACCAAACTTGAGGTCCTTTTCATGCTATGGCCAGCATGACAGGAAGAACCAGCAATACCCTGGGCTCGTCTTTTACCCTATGAATAATGATATTGAACAAATCATTGACGAATCCGAACGTCTATTGTTCATTCCGTTTCTCTCTAGCAACAAATTTCTCCATCTGAAAAAGCTTATCATAAAAGCAGACGGTATCCCATTAAACGACATTATTATGCCATTAGGAAATGCTCCTGCTTTGACAGATTTGACACTTAAAGACATGACAATCACATTTAATGACATGGAGTTGCTACATGAGGCGCTACCTGAACTTACATCCCTCGGTCTTGAAGTAAAAAGTCTGACGTCTACTCGGCTTCCAACCGACATATCACCTGCAGCTTTAGTTACCTCCTTCTCCTTCACTGCCATTGGTTTTGTTCCGGTGTGTCGCCAAGCCGAGTGGGTAGATTATGTCAGACACAAGTATACCAAGTTGACTGAATTCAATTATATCTTCAATCCCAACGGATACTATCTAACGGATGGCGGCGAGCGTTATCGCGAATGGTTCCGACCTCTCTTTTACCAATTGGGACCTCAGCTAAAGACACTCTTACTTGACGCAAAGCGGATACCCATGAATATATTTGAAATACTTGATAATGCGGGCTGTCAAGTCCAAAACCTGACCCTACGATCCATCACGCCCAGGTTACTTGATCAGCTCGAGAAATCTAACCAACGTCAATATATAAAGACATTACAAACAAGATTCAAAAATCATAGCTGTCAACACTGGAAGAACAAATCGAATCAGCTCAATGCCTTGTCTGCGCCTTACTTCAGCAAGACCAGTCTCCTTGAATCCAAGTCACCTAAATCTGAAGTGACCTATGATGATATCCTCAACATGTGCCATGGTGCACTCACAACTTTGGATATAAAGGTTGCTCACATCATCTCACTTGTTACAATACCCCGTGTACACCATTCCATCCAGACACTGTCACTGACAGGTACCAATCTACCTGACGGCTTTGATCATTTCCTATCGTCTTCTTTTCCAAACCTACGGTACCTTAAATTCACCAATTGCAAACTCAGTGCCCTCAACATACCAAATCTTACGTTATCACAGCTTCAAGTAGAACAGCATCAATTCCATGGTGAATACAAAATAGCGGTGACGACCCGCCAAAGATGCTATTCATTTAATACCTCTTTCCAGAGTCTGGTTTACCTCCAACGTAATTCAGATACATATAAAACACCTTGCCGATCTGTACCTATTGAAGACTTGAATAGTAAACCTGATTTAACTGTCGTTTGTGCTTCTCTGGATAAAGTCTATGTGTGCAGCACTTAAAATCATACCAGTTTATCACTCACTCGCTCACTCGCTCTCTCTCTCTCTCTCTCTCTCTCTCTCTGCATATCCATTTTTTTTCTTTTTATTAAAAAGTATATCTAATAATCATAATAAAATATTATTCAAATTCAGCACCGATTATACACATTTCTTTTTGATAGTAAAGCATGTATCTCTTTATTTGACGTAATAATTTCCTTTTTTAAAGACGTAGCTCTCTCCTTTGTCATTTAGCGAGTTAATAGTAAACAGATTTGGATTATGCTAATTGATAACATGCTATTTTCTAAAAGCATGGCAATATATAAATAAAATCAAAATGATCTGCCATATTTTATTTTGTATAGTTTTATTAGTACTTCTTTATTAAGAAATTCGAATAGTCCGCTTCTCTTTGTCAACCCTCTCTCTCTCTCCTAATCTGATATCGTCTTTCAATCTCCACTTTGAAGAAAACGATGACTTTATCGATCCAAATGAAATGAAACTGGCTTGTATGTTTTCTATCATTGAGCTGGTACTTGGTTTGAATTCAAAAGGACAGAGTGAGTGCTCCGTACTGCTATTGAAAGCTATATTTTCAATCCAGGTAGTCTGGAATCATCCAAAAAAGAGTCATGCTTTTAAACAAACAAACCAAAAACATTTTTCCATATTTTTTTTCACTTTTTTCATATTTTTTTATATTGTTCAATTGCGCTCTTTTTTTCAATAAATGAAGAACTTGCCATTGGAAATTATCAAAAGTATCTTTGCATCATGCCATCAAGAAGACAGAGTTGAATGCATGACTGTTTGTCTTGAGTGGTCGCGGATAATAGAAACGTTCTGCCTGTTTCACACGGTCATCTTGCGGAATGAACAAATGTTGGAGCAATTGATAGCCAAGTTCAAAGAGAGACCGCAGTATGGCATGCAAGTAGAGTATTTGGTTATTGAGATCAGCTATGGAGATTCGTACCAGCTGGAAGAGTTTCTTCCGCTCTTGCCCAATTTGCGGTATCTTTATGTTTGTCCTTGGAATACTATTTTATCAGACAGCCAGTCACAAGTTCAGCAATGGACCGGTCGAATTCGACAACTCGAAATTCATGGCAATACGGTGTGGAGAAATGAAATCCTCTCTGCAAACACTTTTCATCGATTAAAATCGCTCTATTTAGACGATCCCTTCTTCTATGAACCAAAGTCATTCAGTATTCTATTAAAGTTACAGTCTTTATCCGAGCTGAAATTACACAATGCCAGAAATCTGACACTTGAGTTGATGGAATCGATTCATACAAAGTTGCCTCTGCTCAATTCGCTCAGCCTTGTTGATATGATGTTTATTCAATGCCCAGCTATACAGGATATCGAGCCTGCGCCTTTGCTTTCGAGACTGCACATCGTCACTCAGCTTAAAGCGGCCAATGATATACGATCTGCATGGCTTCGATACATTGGAAAAAAATATCCAAATTTGTCCGATCTGAACATGCCATTTTTAGATGACAAAATCCTGGAGGGAACAGACAATGAGGGAAATGCGATCGATCAGACCAAAATCTACCAATATCTGTTCGCTAGTTGCGGCCCAAGGTTAAAGAAACTGGAGCTCAGTAACACGACTCTTCCTTTTAATCTATTTGAAATACTCGACCTTTCAGGCTGCGTATTAAAGGAACTCAAAGTCAACACATTTACAAACAACTCTGCGATCGGTCGTATACCGTTCACAGTGCAGTCTTACAATATCCAAAAACTTGCCATTCAATTCAAACCGGGCAAAAAGCTCAAATGGCTCATGCTCATGCCATCCCTCAAACACCTGGTACTTACATGCAATGGCCTCACTGTTGACTTTGAAAATATTCTCAAAGCATGTCGAGGAACACTGGAAACACTCGAGATCCACAAGATGGACATCTCCATCAAAACTACCCCAGTAATGCCTCGTGCTCTGAAAAGCCTCAAACTCACCAAATGCAAGATCCCTGATGATTTTGACTCTTTCATCTCAAAATACCTTCCACAAATCAGCACACTGAAAATGATCTTTTGTCCGTATCAAAAGGAGACGTTTTCGGTGCCAAATATACGACTGTTTCATTTGGAGTATCTGGATTATAAATTCAGACAGCGTAACAAGGTATTGGTAATCACATTTGAGAACAAGGAGAGCAAACTATATACGTCAGGTCATCGATATAGGGATAGTGTGAAGGATAGGTATCATAATGGCACACCATCGCTTTATCCAGCAAGCAAATGTACCGCACCGGGTGGCACACCTTATTTGACAGTGGAATGTGCCTCTGTTAAAAACGTTATTGTATAAAACCAAAAAGACTTTACTGTGATTTCTTTTGATACCCCTTTTTCATCTCGCTCCATTCATTTTGACCCTTTGGATTGTTTATGTTGTGAATTTTAATTATAAATAAGTAAATAAGATAATAAATATAAAAATATAAATATAAACAGTTTCCCCTTCTTTACTGCTTTGGGAAAGTAATATATGGGTTAGTGTTTGTATACATTTTTATTTTCTGTTTTGATACTTGAATCATGAAGGAATTTTCTTCATGGGTTTATCATGACAAAATTAGAGATCACTATTGCTTTACATCAAGACAAATGATCTCTTGTTTTTTTGAAAGTGGGTTATATCTTCTCTTTGTTGCATTTTTATAAGCAAGCACAACGCCATAAAAAGCACCAAGTGAACCCGTATTTGGGTTATTCTCTGAATACGCCTTTTACACCCATTTAAATTACATACAATACAGAAGAAAATAGCATTTACCTTGAACCCTACGCTACTACTGTGGGCACATTAACAATAATTGATTTGTGTGACACTCAAAAGTCATGTTTTACATAATAAACTACTTGAAAAAAAAAACCGACTAACGTCTAAACGTGGCAATAGTCACGTTGAGAATCAAAATAGGCAATTCCGCTAAACATAATCTCCAGATGGACAAAGGGGTAAAGTACCATTTTTTACTTCTTTTTCTTTTATTTTTTCTACAGCCAAATGAATAAACTCCCAGTCGAAATTTTCTGTCAGATATTATATTTTCTTCATCATCAAGACAAGATTCAATGCATGTTGGTGTGTCGAGAATGGAGTCAGGCCATCGAAAAAACCAAGCTTTTTCATACACTCATCATAGCAACAATGGACTCGCTGAATAAATTAACAAAAAAGTTTCAGCAGCATCCTCAGATGGGAGCTCAAGTAAAGTACCTTATACTTGATCTCCATCTCGATGAAAATTTCAATCTTGGCCAGTTCACCATGCTCTTACCAAATTTACGTTTCCTTTCTTGTCGAAACAAAAATAATAAAGCCATCCATTATTCAAATACTCAGCCATGGAGCACCTGTATTGAGCAAATCATTGACGAAAATGATCATGCATTGATTCCCAAACTTCTCTTGCCCAACAACCACTTTAGTTGCTTAAAGCGACTTTCGATCAAAAAGCTCGACGTTCCTATTGCGGATTTTATTGGGTTGCTAGCTCAAGTTTCTGCATTGTCACACCTTGAAATGACATGCAATTCAATCGATTTCTCCCAGATGGATCTCTTGCACTCAGCCTTACCTTTACTTGAGTCACTTGACCTCAAACTCAACCATATTTTATTTTCTAATCAGCCGGTTAATGTCAAGCCAGCCACCTCTATCATCTCGCTTTCCCTCCATTTTGATGAGCTGGCCTCCATGGATATCGAAATGAAATGGTTTGCATATATCGGACAGAAATACACTAGCATGTTGAATTTTGCGTTCAGTACCTCTCTGAGAGCAGGGCCCTGTGTCGACGTGGAAGACTTTTATAGAGGTTGGTTTGACCCGCTCTTTCACCAATTTGGATCTCAATTAAAGTCGCTTTCGCTTCATTCCCACCAGACTCCATCACACTTGATCAAGATACTGGATCAATCTGGCTGTCAACTCAGGCACCTAAAAATTAGATCTACAAAGCCTCGTCTTGTCGAGTATTTTAAAGATGCGCAATATCTAGATCAAATCCTGACATTTGAAATTGAATTTGATACCTGTAACGTATTTGAATGGATGCGCAAGATGATCTCTCTCCAGGAACTCTCCATCTCTTACTTTGATGCCCAATCGAATTTTGATCTGAGAAGCCTGCTTGATGTGTGTAGTGACACCCTGACATCATTATCCATTTGGATCAAATGTTTTGCTATTAATACACCTATAAAAATGTATCCATCGATAAAACGCCTGACTTTTGCGGATACTATCCTACCCTTAAATTTCAATACTTTCATCTCAAAATCGTTTCCCAACCTGCGTTACCTGAAACTGAGTGAATGCCACTTTCCCGAGAAAACATTGAGACTCTACAACCTACGTCTCAATCACTTTGAAATTGAGGTGTGCCATTTTGAAAAGGAGTATGATTTACGGGTGGTAGATAATAATGAACAGCGCTTGTATACATTTAAATTGGGTCATAATCGGCCGCTTTACCCGGAAAAAAATAGACACTTGTATAGAGCGCCTTTTACGTCGGTTCTCTATAAAGATACAGAACGCACACCGTCTTTAACATTGTCTTGCTATTCTGTTGGTAGCGTATCAGTTTTGTACAAATACTTTTAATATATTTTATTAAGGAATAAAAAAAAAAATACGGAAATAAATTTATAGTATATATCAGAGCTATTTCAAAGTCAAAGAAATAATATTGAAAACTTTTCATTTCTTTTGATAGGAATATCATATGGCTTCGTTAATATATATCAAATGAATACATGTTTTATATCAGCATAATGCTTAATACGGTAGTATTGACTTCTTTTGTGTAGACGAAAAGAGAGAACTTCATGTTTTTGATACATTTACAAAATGAGAACGAGATTATCGCAAGCACAGAAAATATTTATTTTTTCATTGATAATAAAAATAACAATGGTAATGATGATAATGATAATAAGCATAAGATAAAAAATAATGGAAAGCCATTATGCGTCCTCACAATTATTCAGAAATAAAGATTTGATTAATAACTTTTGTTTTATTTGATCATGTTTATGATTGTTTGAATGTTACCTTGGGCGGATCACATCAACACCTCTACCATTATATGAAGTATGATGGTCTTCCGCAACGGCGATGAAGGACTTGTGGTTTTCTTGGTAGGTCATGGTCAAGCAGAGTGGGGTGTTACGTATCTGGATTGGCATGCAGCGTAAAAGTCTGAGTGCTGTTAGTGGGTTCAGTACTTCAATAACAATCTGAACTTTCTCAAGTCAACGAAATTCAGCGAGGATGTTTTTAAGTCTTTGCTAGTTAAAGCGGTGCCTCTCGGGCACACCCACCCAGATGGACTCTGCGAAATTTGACGCGAAAGAAATGCAGAATGTCAATAAGTTGGCGTCTATCGTCAAGATCAAAATATCTGTCTGTTGGCTCATTGATTAAAAGAGCATAGTATGATCGACGCGGCAAGGCGAGTTGATTTTGGCCAAACATAGGCAAGTTGTTGGCGATGACGCAAATGAGTTCTAAAGGTAAAGGAAACACATCGGCGCGAGAATCCGTGAGTGACAGGTTTGTTCACTATCGAAGGTTAGTAAATTCAGGTCAAAAGCAGCCACGCTAACGGATTACTTTCAATCAGTCCTGTTACTGTAAAAACCTGATTGATCCGTCAGGGATGGGTTCGAAAGCCGCCGAAGTGAAAGTGATCCATATTATGTTCAATAAGAAACACCAGCAGTAAAGAAAAAAAAAAGAAGAGAAAAGAAATAGAGAACCGTTTTTATTTTCTTTTGTGGTGAGAAATCTAAAAGCCACTTCTCTTTAAGATGAACCAATAAATTTGAGCTGATACATGAGAACAATGAATATATTTTCATTATGACGTTACTTTGAAGATTATTATACAATTTCCCTTTTTATATTCAGCGATAAAAGCCACAAAAAACAAGACCTGATAGTATTTTTTATAGCTTAAAATGTGAATTCATTTCTATACAATTCAGTGACCATTGTATACATTTACAAGGAGGCATATCACAATTAAATAATTACTAGAACTAATTTTCTCAGCTTGCGTTACTAAATTGTGTAGAAGCCCTGATAAGCTTACCATATGAGCACTGATTTATACCAAGTAGAGTAAATGTTTCTTTTGCACTAATAATAATATGTATTTTACTCGACAATATTTCATGGTAGGTACAATATATATACGTCAAAATCATATCTGACATCCACTATTGTTAGCGTTCAGTTCTTTAAAAAGCGTTCACTTTGCATTAATTATATTTTCATAGTAAGCAGAATCATAAAACAACTCCTCATCCCCTTAAACTTTCCACACTTATGTAAAAAAAGACAGTTGAAGATTATTCCTTTTTATACCTTTGCCTTATAAAAATAATACAACAAAATATCTTAAAAGCACTGTTCTTGTATCTAAATATATATAGGGCTTTATTTATCAGATGAAGTATACCTAAGCAAATAAATGATGGTACCAAGTGAGTATTATTACAAGTTAGACTATTTTTTATTGAATTTATTATCAAATGTTGTTGTGCAGGTGAGTAATAATAATATATAATCAAGCAATTCAAGACAAGAGAGAGTAGCGAAAACTAAGTACGGATTTTTATTATATCAAAATGTGATTTAGAAAAGTATGATTTTTACAAACTGGAAAATACAATAGTTTATTTAGTTGCGAATAAGCGGAGGTTATAATGATATGGAAAGGTACGGAAAGAATGAGATGATTAATCATAGATATGTACACCAATCATTGAGCAACTATGTCTTTGTCAAGAGGATCCAGCATCTTCTTTTCTTTTATCATTAAGGATTGAAATCCCGATATGGATATGTATGTTCTGGAATCTTCTCGCATGAGATCTGAAACATCATGGATAGTAAATAGGTAATAATATATGCAATTACAATTATGCCCTTAATCTTGTTATTATTATTATTATAATAACAATGGTCAAGTATAATAAATGAAAATAAATTATCTATCTTAAAGTAAATGAGCATAACTGGATTTGGAATATATTATGTGTATGTTAGTCTATTTGAATATGACAAGTCGTATATATGTGATGACAATAAGAATATAAAGATATCTTCACAGAAAATACCATAATAATAATAATGCTAACCACAATAGTATATTCTTCGGATACTTAAATACCGTACCATACTAAAAAAAAAAAAAGAAGACAGTGATGCACAAACTACACTTTAGCGCCTCCCTTTTGTACGTTTTTTATGGACTTTTGTTATAAATATTCATATTACAATACGATTGGTTATACAATCCCTTTAATTATAATCATGCTAAAGCTCTCAGATCTTTTTCACCTTAAAACAAGCCAAATTAACATATTCTTAAAGCATTACCTGTAGTCAAGGTGCAAAAAAGATACTACTACTATTACTAGTTATAAAACAAACTCTTCATAGCATAGCTTTTTTTTTTTTTTTTTAAAAAAAAAAGGAAAAAAAAAAAA
>VCJJ01001435.1:0-24754 GCA_024139415.1 Backusella tarrabulga
GAGTAGTCCCATCAAGACGTAAGTGCATGCATACATATATCAAGGGTTACAAGAAATGGGTTACCAATTTACTTTGTATAAAAATTACAAATGATGAAAAATTGGACCTACTGAATCTACCTCTGTCCTATTGATGCGTTACTCTGTTGCTTTATATTATGCTATTCTTCATCGGGAAACAATATACCTTTATGGACTTTGCTACATGGCTACCAACCACTATTTGCTCACTGCCTGAAATATACTTTGTACACATGATATATGCCCCCTTTCTCAATAATTAATATCACTTTTCTCATTTATTTGTAATGCTTTCTCAATTATTTCCCATTAATTTGTCTTTTTCAACTCGGTGTAATTTGTGTATTATTATAACCTCTAATGTTCTTGAGACACCTCTAGCTTTTTCTTATCTTTCATCTCGCAATATTAAAACAAAAATATCATTTAAACAATACTAAAGATTCATGATTGTGTAGCTACAGAACAAGGTATTTTAAAAAAGGCGTATTTTAGGTTAAATACATGTGCATTTATAGACCACAGTTTTTAACCAATTCTGGTGCTCTGCAGGTATATAAAACTTTAACTCCAATTTCAGATCGGTAAAAAGAAAAAAAAATGGTCCAACAATATGCACTATATTATTAAAAGAAAAGCATGAGTCATCTGTAATGCGGAAATAGCCTGAAAAAAAAAACCTGTAAGCAGTTTCTCTCTTGATAACACGATTAGTCTTGGTTTTTAAGTGGTATTTAGTTAAGCTCTTGGCACAAAAAATGCATAAAATAACCTTGACATTAAAATATTTCATTTTTTTTTTCATTATACAAAACACCAACTTCTATTTTTGGAGATATACAGAACGCAAAAGGTATTAGTTGCAAAAATACCTTTTGCAAATTTTATAGTTGTTTAAGGGAAAGGTCTCACGCATTACATATTAAAATTAATTGTTTAAATGCATATTCATGAATGAAAGAAATACTTTTGATATAACAGAACACGTCCCTATTTTTTAATGTATTTACTCGTGTTTCGTCCGATTATGAAAAGCTGCAGCGCTTTTGTAATCTTTTCTATATAACGAGCAGTGAAACCTCGACACTCCTTGATCAACAAAGGTCCCATCCATCACAAATGATCACTGGCTCTAATCCTCCTGTTTTTTTAAAAAAAAATATGTCTTAATAATAATACGATTTAAATGAAAAGCACATGGTAGATAAAAGAATATTAAAGTGTGTGTTATTGAATGTTGTACAGAATCAACCCAATTAGATGTTTGGAATTGAACAAAAGGACACTCCTCGTTTTTGTGCCGTTTATTTTTATGGAAGAGAGGGTAAGTGCGTCTGATTGAACAGAAAGAATGAAATGTTTAACTAAAAAAGAAAGTTTTTTTTTAGTGTTTATGATTCACTCTTTTCCTATTATGTATGGTTCCCATCCCCAGGGCACCTGGAACTGTCTTATTTTTGTGAATCCTGTCAACCAGGGTACAACTCGGGCCAACCCAACTTGACTCAGAGTTTGTTGATAAAAGGAAAATCTTTTAATCGGCAATTATGTATAAAATATAACAATAGTTAAATTGACAAGTATATCATGCTATTTTTAACTTCCAATAAAAAGACTATTTGAAAGTAACAGCAAAAGAAAAAAAAGAAAGCCAATATTCATTATCAAACTACTTTTTGAATAAAAGAAATAAATCAAGAATTTTATTGTAGACAAAATACTAAGAAATTACTTAAATGGTAATGAATAAGAAATAAAAAAGATATTACTTTAAAGGAGGGTATGAGTTATACAAAAAGTGGCATAGGAAGCATATAGGTAAAGGAGAGGAGGACATAAAATACATACAACATAAAATGACATAACAAATAAAAAGAGGGAAAGCCTTATAAGACACCTACTCGAGATGTCTTTTTACCAGAAACGAGATTCTTAAAGCTCTTCCACATCTTTTTCACCTTAGATGGAGGTTCAAGAGGAACCTGTTCCTCCACGGTAGGTTTTTTCTTTTGTGCGCTAGCTGAAATATCAGACCGTTTGAAAGAGGAAAAGATGGATCGTTTCGGTGGTGGTTGGGTATCATTTGCTGTCGTTGTTTGTTCTGTAGGTTTACGCCATGATTTTGGTATATCAAGCACACGGGCTGAAAGATTCTTGACTTGTGTCTTTATTGTGGGTTTAGGGCTCTTTGGGAGCGGTTTTGAAGAGGGTGGTGGTGGTGAAGGTGTCACTGGACTAACCGAAACAGGTTTTTTCCACAAAGCCCTACTTGCAAATTCAGCCGCTCGAGAAGTGAATGGTTTTTTTTTAGGTTTCACTGGTACCACTTGCGGTGATACCGAGGATGAATGTTGTTGTTGTTTTGGATCTGTCGCTTTCCTTGTTGCTGGTGCTGGCATGGAAGATTTTTTATTGTTATTCATGAGATTGGCTCTGGAGAAATCAGTGATATTTGCTGAAGATTCAAACTGACCAATGGTTACACCTACTCGGCCCGCATGGTGCTGTCTTGACGGTGGTGTGACATGAATAGTTTGTTTTGGTGTAGGTTTTCTTGAGAATAAATCCTTGATGGATTGGACTGTGCCCCTTTTGATCTCTAGGCGCTCAAGAGGCGCAGTTCTAGAGTAGGAATAACTAGGTACACTACTTGTACTTGAATAACTTGTAGATTGCGACTGTACTCGGCTCAGACCCTTGTTACTCAAGGAATCCGGTATCTGAAAGAATGATCGAATAGAGCGCACGGTGCCACGCTGAATTGAATTCAAGAGCGACGAGCGACGGCTATTGTATGATTCAGCATCAGAGTACTGACTTCTTTTTGAAAAGGAATTTGTACTATGAATTGATCGATATCCACTACTGTGTTGGTCGTACATTGCTGTTGTTCCATTTGAGCCCAGGGACGATTTACTTGATTTTATTGATCCAGATCTATCAGGAGAGACCCTAGCAACATCGCGAGGATCTGCTTCTGCAATAGGTAAGAAATGGTCATCGTTGTGAAAAGGGAAAGCGAGAGGTCTTGGACAGGAATAGACAAGATCAGGTTGTCGAGGTGGCTGGTATTGCCTTCTTGAGCTTTTTTTCTTTTTTTGTATTGAGTTTTGGTTCATATTGTTATGAGGGTAATCCATTGTTGGTGACGAGGTTGCTGTGGTTGTTTGGGATGAGTCTTGTACTTTTGAAGGTGTAGACGAAGAAGATGTGTAGCCACTATCTGCCCCTGACGCCTCTGATTCCAGTGAGGACCTTTTCTTTTTTACTCGTGTGTTTATAGTACGATTCATATACTGTTCATGTCTATAAGAAGAAGAATGAAACATGGTCGTATATGTATATGTGTGTGTGTTTATGAGTCGTCTCTATTCCAATATGCTTTGTATATATTTGTGAGTGGTGTATATCGATGAACAAGGGTATGAGTGTTATGCACTAGCAAAATGTTCTTTTTGTTTGTTTGCTAGTACTGTATATTTTATATTAAAAATAAAAAAAAGACGTATTATGCTTTGATAATAATATTGATTATAATAATAAGTAAGAAATTAAGTAAAAGAAGAGAAAAAAAAAGAGCGGAGAAAACAGGTATTTGATGATTTTATTTCGTTTTTTTTTTCATATTTCCAACAACCAATCCTTTATCTCCTAAGATGTCGCACAAGCTCAAAGCAACAAGACGAACCCTTTTTAGTTCTGTAATACATTTTATTTTGTGTTCCCTTTAGATTTTTTTCTTTTTTATTTTTTTTTCTCCCCAACTCCTCGCTGTGGGGTGAGGTTTTTATTTTGCTTTTTATTTTTTGCTCTTTTTCATCATATTATTTATTTGTTTACTCCAATCTTTCGTAATGATAACCAGGCGGACCAATAAAAGATGCGAGTGACATGGACAGTGCTAATAATAAACTGACGCTCCATGCAACCGAATCCATGATGAAAGACTGGTCATACCGTGTGCCCGAATAAAAGATTTCGCTTGTATTGTACAGATACGCTACAATCGACATTGATGCAGCTGAAGGAATTGCTATAAATATTATAATAGAATCCATATAAAATAAATATATATAAAAATGTTAAGTGATGCAAAACAAGATAACAAAAAAAACGTGATGAGCTGCACACAAGAAAAAACATGTTCTACTTACCATGGAGTACAAGCATCCTAAAATAATTCGTATGTAAAACAGAGGAGATGTTACTATTTTGTCAAGTTTATAGATGAGTCATTTTACCCTGCTACCAATTTCCATCCTCTTTCTCTCTTTCTTCTTTCACTACAAATAGTGCCAAAGAGTGCGACTATTGTCAGCGTGCCTACAACCACACTTAGCATCATTCCTGCTCCTGCCGCTTGCCTATGATCAATATCACCATAATTATGACATGAATATATAGAGACATCAGGATTATTTATCACTGTTATTGCACACTACCATAGCTGACAAAATCCCGCTTGTGTATTATTGTTACTATTATGGCACGTTTAATTTTTTAATATTCAACTGTTTGCTTACCTTCTTGGCAATCGTTATAAGATGATCTTGGGAAAGGTCGACATTCGCCTGTTACGCTAAAACATAACTTAATAATAATAGTAAATAATAACACTGATATCTGTACCTTTGACAGAGCTTAAATAGGCCATAGTTTGTTTCAGAATAGAACGGTTTTGGCACAATACGTGTGAGCCTATAATAACAACATTGGTTAAAATAAGAAATCCGTTTATTTATAAAACCTTTTACCATTTTGGTAGAAATAATGCCACTACATTTAAAGCATAACTACAGCAGAACAGGAAAAAGATAATAACGTAACCGAGTAAAGGCATCTTTTTTCTTTGTTAAAAAAAAAAGAAAGAAAACGAAAACAAAAAAATACGAAAACAAAATGGTGGAAAAAAGGTACTTGCATAAAGTTGAAACATTAGTTTGATTGGCTACAAGAAAAGAAGGTTGTGACTTTCGACATCTGTTCTTTTTGGAGCTTATTTGGCTTTGCTTTTTTACCTTTGATATGTCTTCTTATTCTTTAATCGTTTGTAAACACTTTTTCTTTTTTTTCCAAGTGGCCAAGTTGATATTTGGCTTGGAATGCTCACGACCAAAAAAGAAAGAACAAAGAAAGGACAAAAAAACCAAACAGATCACATGAAGGTGGCTGAAGATCTTTACATGAATATGATCACCATGCTAATAGATATGCTAACTCTGTCGATTGAGTTCAATGTATAAACTATAACACGCATAAAATCAAGTAAAATTATATACTCATCGTTTAATATGGAATCAAAGTAAGCGGGTATATCGAGAATTAGAGCGTATATTTGAATATAGTAACCAAAGAGATGAGGAATGTCATCCATCAAAAAGAAGAAATCAGTTTCATAACGAATAATTTCTCTATAGCTACTAGTGCTCATTTTCTCTTGGGAAAGTTGAGCATCCAGGCTGGTTTGGGCATTTTCACTCTATAAACCTCGCTCTGTATTCAGAAACACATGGATTATTTTAAAATAGGAGATGCAACAAACTGGTTTGATGAATAGAGTATGAATTCATGCATAAAACTACTTTCAAGTTGTGCTACAGCACTTTTCAGAGACCAACCAAGTATCTTTTTGATTAATTGTATCCCTGTATTTCTATTGAATAATTTATTTTATATATGTTAAAAATTAGACTAACTTGTATAAACTGAATAGAAGTGATAGTAGATTTCTTAGTATTGGAAGCTCAAGCCGGTTTACACTCCTTTCTTTGATCTATTTCCAAAGTTTAAATGTTAAAAACATTATTATTTTCACATTATATATGTCCTTCACGGATAGAGTGTCCTTTTGTTAATAACAATCGACGTGTGGAACCACCTCTCCATTTTCAAATCAAAATGCTTTCTGCGGAGTTGTAAATGACACACCCTGTTGAAAGGCCTTTTTCTTTTTTTTTGTTTGCCGACCTTGTCAAGGTTTTTCTTTTACAACTTGTACTATAAATAATGTCCTTGATTAATCGTGCATTAACCAATGTCACTTTGAAGACACAGTCGACACTTGCGAGACCTTGTATTTCGCCCTTATTAAAAAATACAGCAGGTAGTTTTACAATATCAACAACAATAAGAGAGATAAATAACCTGTCCCACCCCCCTTGTCACATTAGAACTTAACCAAGTGAGATGGGCTACCAAGAAATCAGGAGGTTCTTCACGTAATGGTAGAGATTCCGCCGGTAGAAGATTAGGAGTTAAAAAATTTGGAGGACAAGAGGTTATTCCGGGTAATATAATTGTACGTCAAAGAGGTACCAGATTCCATCCTGGTGATAATGTAAGTGTTACTGTGGTTACCATTAAAAAGGCACTATTTTAACTGTTTAATGAATATATAAAGGTGGGTATTGGTAAAGATCATACATTGTACGCACTTGAGCCTGGATATGTTCGTTTCTATAAAGACCCTCAACAGCCCAAGCGTAGATTAGTGGGCATTGTGTATGAACGTGAGTCTGTACTTCCCATTTCACCGGATCAACCCAAGCCTAGAAGATTTGATTTGATTGACTTGAATGCATTATAAATAAATGTAAATAACTAAATAAAGTATCTGTGTTTTTAGATGTAAAAAATGATTTTTATTGATGTTCTATACATATTTGATTATCTTAATTGTTAATTTCCTTTGCAAATGTCTCGGCGACAATAAGAGGAAAGACAAGTGTGGCCTCAGCATAAATTTTACAAGACTTGCTGTCGGCACGGATCTTGCCCCAAGAGACAGCCTCGTCAGGACGAGCACCTGCATCGCTGCCATCGAATTCCTGGGCAGTGTTGATATAGACTGCATAATCAGCACCGTTTCTCATCAAATTGGCGTTACAGATGTGATGCTTGATAATGCCGCCACCCAAGATAATCATGCCCGTCTTCTTTGCAAAGACAGCCTCGTTATTCATGTTGCGGATATCGGCAGCAATGTCAATAATCAATCCAGGGTTTTTGTAAGAGTGGAAATAGATCATATCACCAAGGGAACCGTCTGTGATGGCGGGACAGTAGACGGGGATGTTGTTCTTACTTGTCCAATAATACACACTTGACTCGTCATTGATTTCTTGTCCAAGACGATGGATCATGCTGGAAGGTGTCCAAATCTTGTTTTGCTCCTTTTGCTCTTCCAACATTTTATCGAAAATGGGCAAAATCCAATCCTCAAATTTACAATAATTGTTATTAGGTACCAGTAGATTACCAATACGGTTTAAGCCCTTTTTGCGAAGATCACTACCCTTCAACGCAAAATCACCAAGGTAGGTGGGTGCAAGGCATTTAATAAAGTCCTCTTCGACGCCACCAGCTGTAGCTACCAGTACATCAACCATTTTGTGTTGAACGAGGAAGCGGATGATCTCGCGCAAGCCGCTTGAGATGAGGTTGGAGGTGAAGCCTAAAAAGATTTTACATTTGGTGTTTTTGCGTACTTCGGGATCAAGGTATTCTTGGACTTCGTCGTCTTTAATAGGTTCATCTGAAAGACGCCATGCTTTCTATTATGAAACCTTTTAATATACATCATAATAACAATAATACATAAATGAATGGATGAGTGTATGTGTGTGTGTGTGTGCATATACTTTACCATCTCCTTAATAATATCAATGCCTTCACCCAAGCTACTTGCTTGATAACCCATTCTCTTGTAAGAACCCAACAGGTCAGAAAGTGATAATTTCTTGTTAAAGTCAGGTCCTTGGATAAGAACGGAGCCCTCGGGCATTTCTACTGACTCTACGAATACTGCATCAAGTGCTCCCTTTGGCTCAGACTGGTTATTGTTGCTAGTATTGGACATGGATTTTGATTCTGTCTATTCTATATATGTAAAAGAACCCGAGAAAGAGGAAGGAAGGAAAGAAACAAAAATAATCCAAAAAATAAATAAGACAACACGAATATCGGAGCGTGGTTTTTTTTATAAAAAACATGGTCACATGAAGTTAAGCAGAAGAAAAAGCAAGATGCCTTTCTTTTACTACACAAATACAAAACATGGATAGAGAAATAAAGTCAAAAGAAGGGCGAGGCATTGAATTGCTATTTGGCATGTTTCTATTTTATAAAGCATTGTTCAAAATCACGTCAACAATAACCCAAAAAATAAAAAAAAGAGGCTTGATGTTAATGCGCGGTAGAATAATAATATTATGATTGGATAAACCAATGAAAATTTTTCTTCAATTGATTTTACATTCCGAAGTGACTATAAAGCACATTCCAACTTTTTGTTGTTCTTTTCTCTTCTCTCTCTTTTTTAAACAAAAAAGTTTTAATTTTGATATAATGTCTTTCCGTGGTCGTGGTGGTTGTTACAAGTGTGGTGAAAGCAAGTAGAAAGTTTTTTATTTTTATTATTTTTATGCTGAGAAAGTGAGAACTTTTTCGAGAGAAAAAAATATGCACTTTTCTTTTCTTTCCTTTTTTTTAAAAAAAAAGTGAAAAATATGAATAATATAACATGAAATCAATGCTTTTGTTCTAATAATAATAAATGAATAAATAAAATCATTAGATGGTCACCAGGCTAGAGACTGTACCAAGTCTGAATCCGTCTGGTAAGTTTTCATTTATAACTACACCCCTTTGAGTTAAAAGAGAAAAATATTAAAGTTCACACATTTTAAACAAATGTGTATATTATCTACTTTTAGCTATAACTGCCAAGGTACTGGTCACTTGTCTAAGGACTGTACTGAACCCCGTGCTGAGAAGACCTGTTATAAGTGCAACCAAACTGGTCATATTGTAAGCTATTAAGTCAATTAATCAATGATTCATGTATATTTATTGATGCTTCCTTTTCATTTCAGTCTCGCGACTGTCCTGAAAGCTCTGGTGATGGTCCTGCCTGTTACTCTTGTGGTAAGTCTGGACACATGTCTCGTAACTGCCCCGAAGGTGGTAATGGTGGTGGCCGTGGCTATAGCAGTGGTGGCTATAGTGGAGGCTATAGTGGTGGTGATAGAAACTGCTACAACTGTGGCCAAACCGGCCACATGAGTCGCGATTGTCCTTCTGGCAGCAGCGGTCAAAAGTGCTACAACTGTGGTAACTCTGGCCATATCTCCAGAGATTGTGATCAACCCGCTCAACCCAAGTCTTGCTACAAGTGCCAACAAACCGGTCATATTGTAAGTGATGTTTATTAAAGTGTATATTAAATATTTACTAAACATCTTGTTTATTTTTAGGCTCGCGACTGTCCTGAACAGGAGTAAAAACTTTTCTTAAAAATATCATAATAATATAATTTTACATTCTCTTTTTTTTATATATAAAAAAATGCTTGCAAAACTGTTATTTTTGTTACCAATAAAAAGAATCAAAACATTCATATAATTGATACATAAACTATACATCGTTTTTTATAAACATGAATTCTTTTTTTCCATTCCATGTCTTGTGAAAGACATCAGATCCGCGGAGGCTGAATCCAAAATGACGTGTAGAGCTTAAAACCGTCTATTTTCACAGTCTACTTGTCCAATAAATAAACAAAAGTTTCTCTCATTGTTTAATAAATAAATAAATAGAAAAAATGTCTGCTTGGAAAACTGTTGGTTTCACGTACGATTTAATTCTTACATTTTTAAATTCTAGCGAATAAAACCAGCTAAAATAAGAGTGGTTCTTTAGTCGTAATTCATTGAAGGATGATACTCGTGCCGTTACTCTCCATCGTGAACAGAACAATGTTCGTTCCGCAAAGTGGGAGAATAACGTTCAAAAAGAGCAGTTATGTCTTTAAACCTACTGGGAACACTAACGTATTGCTTTATAGAAACTCGCTTCTTCCAAGACAAACTAAATATCATGAATATTTTATTTTGCTGACTATTGCTGAGCTGGAATAAATCTACGTTGCTAATATGTTCTGGATGTCAAACCTATTGTTTTTATGCCTGAGTTTCCTCTTAGATGCACAAGAGCAATGTGGAATAGAATGAGAGATATGTATATTCCCTTTTATGGCTATATATTATGTAAACAAGCATAGGTTTTCACCTATATCAAAGACAGAGTAAGCTTTTTTCTTTGGTTTTTCTTTAGATGGCATATAAATGATGGCAAAAAGCTTATTTTAATAAAACCTTCATCCATTAGTATTATAACTGTCAACAGCATCCCCTTTTTATCTTTACGGTAAAAACAAATGCTATCATATATACGCGCACTTTCTGTTTATTCTTACCAATGCTCTATTATAATATACTAATATGCCGTCGATGACCTTGTATATATATCTAGTACAAGATTGACCACATACAGATGACTTCAAGATACTTTTTTTATGCTAACCTAAACTATTTTCATCAATTTTGATAAAATACCTTTAAGGAGGGAGGGAAAGATCGGAAAGAAGGGGCAGAAGGGATCACATTACATAAGTTAAAGTGGATAAATCGTGAATTCGGGTATATAAGAAATGAATTAGATGAAATATGCCACTAAGCAATATATTGATTTATTAAAACAAGAAGGATATATTAGAAGGTAAACACCTTTAAAAATTCGAAGGAAAAAAAAAAGATGTACTTTTATAGTGGAATCGATTTAGAGCGTATCCGACTGCAATGCATCTTTTTAAATAATTTCTTAATTGAAGGATGATCTTTCTCTCTCTCTCTCTGATATGCTCACTTTCGCGACGGGTAAATCCTGTTTGTACATGTATAATAGAGAAAGAGAGAGTAAAAAACAAGGGCCGTCTTTATTGTTTTACTAAAGATTCTATACTATATCAACTAAAGCATCAAAACGCATGACATTTGTATGCATTTTAAAAGAACAGGTTTTATAATAATTTGGATTGTAGTACAACGAAGGAGTTTCTTGGTAAATAAAGAAAGTGTTACATTTTGCTACAACTTTGAAGTTTACCTATAAACGATGATCTCATTGATTAAGATTACAATTTACTTTCTGCATAAAAAAGGGGTGATAAATGGAGAGAAAAAAAGTTTATATTGACTTTGGATGTACATATCTTTGTATAAATGGTTTCATAATGTTAATAGCAATGATATTTGATAATTCAAATATTATGTATATCAAAAGGACATGCATTTTTATACATTTAAAAAGAAGCAAGAGAAAGCATAGTAAAATGACATGTTTTAATTCCTCAAGATACCAATTTTAACAAAAGGCCAATCAATAGTTGTAATCCCCTCTCCCCCTCTTTCTTTTAGTTTAAAAGGTACATAATATAAAGTTTGTATTTATTATGTAAATAGCTTTTATTTTCGTCTTTCTTTCTCTTCTCTCTTTCTCTTTTATTTACTAATTTTAACTATTATCACTATATATCAACAACCTAATGGCAAATTTAGAAAAATATTATGTAATACATACTTATGAAGCTCAACATCCTGACGAAGTAACACTTTATGTCCATGATCAAGTAATCGTGATTGAGAAAGATGAGCGCTACAATGACGGATGGTGGCTGGTACTTGTACAATAGTATAAATAAATGAACTTTATTCTAAAACAATATTTCTCTTTTTTTAGGGCAAAAGCTGTGCTGGTAAAATAGGCTTATTTCCAGCAAACTTTGTCACAAAAATAACCGAAAATAAAAAGATATTAAATACAAAGGTCATTCAACGTAATACAATTGAATCATTAAACCAGCCAACTTTAAATTCGAATGCAATTCGTGAATGGACGCCAGAACAAGTCAGCCTTTGGATATTACAAATTGGTTTTGATCATGATATTGCATATAATTTTAAAGGTTTTAAAAAAAAGAAAATTGTAACATCATTCATTAGTATTCATTATATATAAAAATAGATCAGGAAATTAGTGGTGATGTACTTTTAGAGCTTACGCTTGAATCATTAAAAGAACTTGAAGTATCTACTTTTGGAAAGCGTTTCAAGTTATTAGCTGCAATTAATGTATTACGTGAAGAATCAAGGCGTAGAAGAGCATACAATGTAATGAAGAAAAAGAAAAAGAAAACGATAGTATAAAAAAAAATTTTTTTCTTGAAGGAAAAAAAAAGAATAAAATGTTTATTTATCTCTCCTTCTCGTTTCTACTGTTCTTATTTTTTATTCATTATATATAATTTTTTTTCCATCGTTATCAATAAACATAATATTTAGGCAAGGTCAAATCGTGAGGCTAAAAATAGTAAACCGAAGGTCTATCCCAACGAGAAGCGTGCGTTGGATGATAGTAGCACCATCACAAGAGTCAACACTTCATTCAAACCTTTGACAAGATCCTATACTTCTGGAGACTTGAAAGTGGATCGCATACCAAGGCAGTTATTAAAAAAGACTTCTGGTGATAAACTCAGTCGAAAACCTTTAGCAATAAGAGTAAATCAAGAAGAGTTTAATCGAAAAACATTGAAAAATGTACCAGAAGAAGTTATTTCGTCAGTGCCCGCAATTAAAAAACCAGAAAAAGCTAGCCCAAAGCCATCCATTAGAATAGATGACTTTCGAGTATGTATACACTTTAACTATTGTTATTGATTCTAATAGCGGATACATAGAATATAAAACCCCAACTAGATTCTGGTGTTAGTCATTGTGAAGCACCTAAAAAATCACTAGTGACTGAAGCAGCAGATTCTGTTGGCGACAGAATGTCTCAATTATACATTACAGCTACGAAGGACGATAAAGGGGTTCATGATATGGACGGATGGCTATATAAACAAGGGGGAGAAAAGTATAAGACCTGGAACAAGCGCTGGTTCGTTCTGAAAGGTAGTACGCTATTTTACTTTAAGAGGCCAAAGGTAATATACAGATATATTTATAACTAATAACTATATATGTAACTAACTATATTATGAAATGATTAAAAGTCATTACACGTCAAAGGGGTGATCAACTTGAAAGGTTACAAAATCGAAGTAGATGAAACCATTCATCCTGGTAGTTATTGCTTTAAAGCCCATCATGAAAGAGAACTCACGATTTACTTCTATGTTGAATCCGAGAAAACAATGAAAGATTGGTTAAATGCTTTGATAAAAGCAACTATATCTCGAGATTACACAGGTAGATTAAACGCTTTTTTCTTTGAGTAGTTTGTATATTTTTACATAATAACCCATTTAGTAGTCCAAGCAACTCTATCAAGTATGATACCAACAGTATCTTTGGAAGCTGCACGCAAAATGCGTCCCAGACCTCCTTCTAGCATCCTGTATTGCCGAGCAAAGTAAATGCAAGCAGGGTTCTCTTGTTTTACTGTGTTATTTTTCTTTCTTTTACTCACTATCTGTACATGATCATACGCTTTATAATAATTTTCACCCTGCGTCGCTCTCTTTTTTTTCCGCCAACAACAAGCAATTGTTGGATTCTTAAGTCGGACTTACCAAAGGGGAAAAAAAGGAGGAAGCCATGTGCTACTTTTTCTTTCTTTATTTTAAAACGACCAATAAAAATAAATCCGCACATGCTTTGTAAATCTTATATCTGGTATCAAAATAATTTAAAGGATGCAGCTGCTAAAAAAAACCCCTTGTTGTAGTAAATTTTACTAATTGAAGAAGGTGATGCATCCCTCATTGAACGATTACAAAGCTGTAAATCATTATACGACATCTTCAATAAACTTTATTCTCTCTTTCTTTAAATCGTGGAAAGATTCATGTCTATGTTAGCTTGACAAAGATAGCTCTCATTAAGAAGGTCCAATGACAAATTATACATATGTATATGTACATTAGCGATACTTGAATGTGATTAAACTGGAAGAATGAGAGCCCTTACCATTGCTAGTAATAGTCAATAGAAAAGGATCCACTGCAAACAGGTTACCCTTGTCAGAAATTTACTATGTTTGGTTAAAAATATATTCCTACTGAAATGTCATATGTAAAGTCATGCATTTGGCTACACAAAAAAAAACTGAAGGTAAAGAAAGCCTAAAACTAAATCATCTAGAGAAATAAAGTCTGCTACAAAAGAGGCTAATTTCTTTACTGATATCCAATGCAGCAGTGCATACCTGAAATCTATTTCATAATAATAACATAATATCTTGAACGGGTATAGCTACATAATTCACACTTGTGACGGATAATTGATTTATCAAAGCCAAATTTTGTGAATAACTCTACTCTGTTAATCTGTCTCCATAGTTGCACGTATAATTGTGTATCCCATTCTGTTCCACTCTCTCTCTCTCTCTCTCTCTCTCTTTCTCTCTTTCTTTCTCTTTCTTTCTAAATTATATATACATATATGATATAATCCAATAATTGCCTCTTATTATGTATGCTGATACTACCACATTACACTGCTTCGCTATTCAATTCTATCAACTAAACTTCTATATTCAGATGAGACTCTTCTCTGTTTTGCTTTGTTTTTTTTCGCTGTTCTCTGTCCAGCACTCGACTACTTACCTTCGTAGCACTTTATTAAAACGTTTGAAGTCACGTCATTTGAGGAGCTTTTTTTCTCGTAACTTCTAGTATAAAGTTAAAAAATAAACACACGATAGCTTCGTTCAAAACAAGTACATGGTATGCATTTGAACTGCATGATTTCAAAACACATTGGTTATTGTAGATGTGTTTTTTTCTTTCTTTTTTTTTCAACTCCAACTTCTAGGGAAATATATTATTATGGAATTTCATGTTTAGAAGTAAGAGTTTCATTTCGTTAGGTAGATGGTCTGGTAGCCTTTTTAAAAAAGAGATCATTAATGAAACCAATTCATTTTATGAATAAGTTTTGCTTTTCAAGTTTCCGTTCATGAGAGTACCCTGATACCATGATGCAGCCTGAAAATCATTATTCTTACCAATAAACTTCTCTGACTCATTCGAATACTGTTTATTCCATTTGATATCCCATACCTCTGTTGAGTGTCACAATGACTTTTATTTCTGACCACGTACGAGCTGTTGTCTAATGTAATTTCTTTAATACACTATTCTAATAAAAAAAAGGGGGAATGATATTTATTACTTTAATATAACTTTGAATTTAATTACACAGTTTCCGTGATTTATACAGTAGTGAAATAAAGGTACAAACTTTGTAGCTACGAAAGATCATATATTAGACCGGCTCTAAATTACCTTGAGCATTTTATTAACAATATTAACTTTAAGCTATTTTATACCGTAGAAGACGGAGTAGACCCCTTTTAGTAATTATTTTAATTACTGTCTCTTTTTTATTATACTTATTTGAATATGGCTGATGAATATTAACCTCGAATAATAAGTGGATGTAAAGTATAACAGGAAAGGAAGTATTATTACGTTGGTCAATGGGAATTTATCAATCATATAATCTTTATAAATTAAAGAAAAGACATGTATCCATCTCTTTATTTGTTATTTCAAGTGGAGAATCTAGACTTCTGTCAATTTATCTTGATGAACAAAAGACATACTCAACTATAATTAACATTAAACATTTGTACCAAAGGCAATAAAAGGATCTGCAATATCCCCTTACACGCGCTCCCTCTCTTTTCAAGAAAAAAAAGAGATGACTGCATCCTATGTTTCACTTTTATATAATAAGATCATCGGTCGATTATACGCAAAAAGAAATTTCACAATGAGGATCATTTATTTAAAGTTTTGAAATTTGATGTGTGAAAAAAAAATAGATATTGATCTAAAAACGATGCATGCGCAACTTTTATGTTTTTATACAATCACGATAAAAAACTAATACGTCTTTTTTTGACGTTTACTAATTTTCTCTTTTGTGCTTCATGATTTTATTTTCGCTTTATTTAAACAAAAAAAGGCACAGCAAGAGCTAAGCAAAAGAAAAAAAAGTGTTGCGCCCTTAGCTGGAGAATTGTTGTTCTTTTCCACTGTACTACAACTGTCCCTTAATTTTGGTGAGATGCTAAGAGCTTGGGAGATGATTTTCTTATCGTTGAGGATAAGTTATTTGCTAAGTTTTCTAAGAATTTATTTACTTATTTAATTGATGGTTTATAAGGAATCATTAGCTGCCGAAGAAAAGGGAAAACTATTTAGCAGTTTTATTACATCAATATATGTAAAAAAAAAAAAAAATCACTTGCATGACACAAAATGAAAATTTTGTCGATTGTATTAGATAAGTTGAATACACTAATTCCACTATCAATGGAAAAAATTGGTCAAGTTTTTGAAAGCATATTAGAAAATAGATTCAAAAACTTGACCACCTTTTTTTCATGTACAGTGGCCCAATTGATGATGGAATCACAGTATTAAAAATTTGAACCTGAATCATGCAAACTTACGCTCGACGTCATTTTTCCGATTTTGCGATTTTCTTTGGCATCCGTTTCTTATTTTCCTTGAACATCTTGATGGTATAAAAAGCTATTGACATGGAACTTTCCATTTTGCTAAGCTGCTATTTTTAAAACGCCGGACACATGATCAAGAACGAAAAACGGGGAGACGGCGAGAAACGCTTTTTTGTTTCCGCAAACTCTTTTTGATTTGTCTGAATTTAAAAAAAAAGAGATATATATAACATTAAATCAAGAGACCACTTTTTGCCAAGCACTCTTTCATCTCTCTCACTTTTATTTCAAAATTCCTATAAACAAAAATGGTTTTAGTTTATAATATCATTTGGATTATTTTAGTCCTATTACTCTTCCTTGCATTTTTAACTTTTCTAAAAAGACGTAGTACTCGAAGAAGTATGTATTTTCAATCTCAACTATATGTTTGATAGCCAAGTATTAACCATTATGACTTTTATAGCTACACAACCACAAGTCACTCAAATAACATCAACAACAGGATACCCACATGCCACTGTGATCGATATGAATAGACCTTCTACAACCCAACCTTTTACTTATCGACCTCCAGACGATTCTACTATCGAACCTCCACCACCTGCTTACAAAGACCATTCAAAGGACTATCGAGTTCAAGGATAAATGTTCACTATGACGTCTGTCACTACTATTTAAAAACTTATTTGTGTACTATATTGTATTATTCCTATGTATTTTATCATTTGTTGCTAGCTGTTCTTTTTACCCTCTAAATATTATTATTAAAACATGGCATCTTATTTTTTTTTACTCCTTGGCATGGATATAACCCAATGAAATTACATCATGTGTTACTATTTCAGTCATAATGTCTAAAAAAGGCAAAACAAGCATGACACGTTTATTCCAGAACACTTTTTTTTTCATCTTGCACCTCAATGTAGTACTTATTGCATGTATTGACAATAGCAAAATAGATTTTTGTTTAAGAAATAATATAAAAGTAAAGGTGTAATTCTCAAAAGTCATTTTTCAGGCACTGACACACATTCAGATATGGCGGAATAAATAAACAAATAAATGAAAACACACTTACGCAAAAAAAAAACTCCGTTTTGTTAAATCCCGTAGTAATCAGCTATTTTTAATTATTTTATCCGGAAACTGCATATACTCTTTTTTTAATATTAGAATATTCTGATTCACTCAACTCGATTTCAGAAAAAAAACAGTAATGCTATTTTTCTTCAAACGATTCATGTATTCTTTCTTTTCCTTATACTATTATTTTTTATTTTTAGCGTAAGAACATACGACAATCACGCTTTTTTTAGAAGGTAAATATTTACGTATTGAATCATTGACTCAAACCTTAAGCACTTATCAGCACATGAAGCAAAGTGCCTCATCCAATTGTGACATATATCCGCACTCTCTCGTAGACCTAGTGATCCAAGTACTCAGATATCCATTTTAACACGCCGAGCCTTTTTTTAACCAACGTTGATTTCCAATGAAAATTGTTCAATTGATTTAGAAAGGAGTCCAAGAGGCGAGCAAGTTGATTTTTATTCGTTCTCGACGTGTTTTTAAATAGAAGTAATCATGTGTGAATACCATTATTTAGGAGATAAAAATCATATATTTTATAGGTGGCAGTAGTAGCCTCAGAATTACTGATACTTTAAGCTATCAGTTTTAATTATGCGGGTAGATATTCAGATGGTAGGGGCACATTAGCTTTACCTTTACACCTTGTATTAAATCAGAATTACGAGAGTGTCTTGTAGCCATTTTGAACTTTGCTATTAATATACTATAATACACGCACTTGTTTCCTCTTTAACTGTTTGCTGTCAACCACTTTGATAGCTTACTATTCAATACCTGGATGCTAAATCTATAATTATTCTCATATTTACTCATAATCATCATACTACTGTTTGACTTGGATACCAACTATGTGCATACCATGGATATGTTTTATTAAATACTTAAATATAGAAGTACCTCTAAATGATTCAATTTTTCGTCAGAGTCGCTCTTACGGTGCATTTAACATGCTGTACTTTAACTGTAGCTCTGATAATATACACATTTTACCAAAATATCGGCTATGCCATGATCTGTGATGTACGTTAAAAATAAGATTCGCGTGATTTATTTGCCTTTAATATGTACAGACTAGTATATTGTTATATATCTGGATTAATCTACTTTTGTAAATCTAATTTGTACATAGCTTTAGATAAGCAAATGGCAAAAAAAAAGACTCAATACAAGATTTTATTAATATATATTTACAATAAGATAAAACTATGAAATTTGTGGATTAAGATATAGTTATGAGGAGTGCTCATCGTCCAAACTTTCTGAAGAAGTATTTTCAGGAAGATATCGATACTGTATAGTATGCGTTGCTGCCTTTACTGCTTCATCAGCACTCCAATGAAAAAACGGGTATATGTCTCGTGGTAAGGGAATAGATCCAGTAGTGATGATACTTTCATCATCTTTTCCGATGGCGTAATGAATATCATTAACTTGTTCCGACGTTTCTGCCGATCGCGTATCTTGTTGTTGTACAGGGCCATCTTTTGAAGGAGGAACCACTGGTAGAACTTCATTATTCTGCAAATCGCTGCAATCATCGCCATATCGTGGTTGATTGCTAAATTCAGATACAATAAGTGCTCTTCTGATTGAAGGATCAATAATATTTACAAAATGGAACTCAATATGTCGACCAGAATACTTTGTGAGGGCGCTCTGTGCATCCAGAATACCTTGCAAGCCACTTGAATCAAGTCTGTTTACACTTGAGAAGTCAATTATAATAGCATGGAGAAGAGGGAGTTGGGAGCGGATGGCGTCAGTTTCAGGATTGGAATCATCATTCCAAGCTCGATCACCTTTAGAAGTGATTGTTTTGAAGCGTCTTGAACGGGACTTTCCAAATGCAATAATCTTCTCCGATATGTAACCTGAGTTTGGATACGTAAAAGATTCATCGACACGGCACATTAGAATACCAGCAGGCAAATCATTCGCTTTCTTTCCTAGCTTTGGATGTTTATGAGGAACATAAAGATATACTTGGTCATCTTTATTAAAACTGCCCTTTTCGTCATTGTCAGAGTATTTACCAGTCCCAGCTAATGGAATACGACCCAAGGTTGAGAAACGAGGTCGAGCCACACGAATCAGCAAAATAGCTATAGACAAAGCTACGGAGGCATAGATACCATATTCAACAGTAGTGAAAAAGGTTACAACAACTGCGACAATAAACGTAAAGCATTCCCAAAGGGAAATCTTTGCAAGACGTTTAAGATAACTGGGACCTGATACCAGATCTGAAACTGCATGGATGACTACTGCAGCTAGACTAGCATCTGGAATATAATAAAAGGCAGGAGTAAGAGCATAGAGGGCAAGAATAACAACCAATGCAGAGAAAATACCAGCAATTGGAGTCTTCACTCCAGATCTTGCTTTAATAGCAGAACGAGAAAATGAACCGGTGGATGGATATGCGCCAAAGAAAGCAGCCCAGATATTAGTGAATCCAATAGCAATGATTTCTTGATTGGGGTTGATATTATAATCATTTATACGCCCAAAAGACTTTGCAATAGCAATATGCTCAAGGATCAAAATAATAACGCCCGATGGAAGAGAACTCGCAACAGCTGAAACAAGATTAGTATTTATCTGTGGAACGCCCATTGCTTGAAGTCCCGGAGGAACAGTCTTTAAGATACTAATAGGGCTTGTAGATTTACCAATATTTATAAGGAAGGCAATCAAAGTACCAAAAATAATCAGAACACCATTACGCATGATACCAATAAAGAAGAAGAGTGTACTATGTTTTGGATATCTCTTTGCAAGGTATTGGCAACCATAACGAACGCCATATAACCAAACTAGACCGCTCAAACCAAAAGCAACATCTAACTTGGTCTCAGGTAAATATTTAAAGAAATTACCAAAGATAAGATAAGTCGAGTCCTGAGTGTTTACAGCCTTGATACCAAATAACTTTGGCCATTGACCAATAGAGATAGTAATAGCAGAACCTGTCATAAAACCAGCAATAGCAGGGGCAGGGATGAAATCAACTATAATTCCTAAACGAACAAGGCCAATGAACATTGCAATAGCACCTGTAAGTATGGAAAATGTGACAGCAATCTCTGGGCCGGTGATGTCGCTACTTGCAGCAGTAACACGAGTGATGGTTTGGCCAACAAGCAATGACATAACAGCTAAGTATTATCATTGAAACATTAATATATATGTATTTAAAGATGTGAGAAGAGAGGCATCATGTTTCATAATACGTACCAGTAGGTCCTATACTAATATCTTTGGATGTAGCAAATAAGCAATAAACGCAGAGACCAACGAATGCAGTACTGGAATAGATGTAAGTTAAATGTAAATATAAATATAAATATAAGGTCATGATATACACTTACTATAATCCATATTGAGGAGGAAGCTGAGCAATTTTAGCATAGCCCATACTTTGAGGAACTACGACAACACCAACTGTAATGCCAGCAATGATATCACGAATAAGCCATTGTAAGTTATAACGATGAATCCAGGTAGCAATTGGAAATAGACTTATAACATAGTCCTGAATATAGTGAGGCAATTTATAGAGAAATTCCTGGGTTTGCTGCTGGTAAGAAATATCTTCATAATCAATTATGAGATTTTTATCATTGTGTTCTTTATCACTCATTTTTTTTTCAGTGATAGATATAGAAGAAATAAAAACAGAAAAACTTGATAAAAAAAAACTTGCTGATTGTCCAGCCTTTTATAGATTGCATTAGCAGAATCTAACTTGTAACACATTATTGCGCCATCCTGTCAACCGATTACATCTTTTTATAAGCAACATTTTTACAAACCGACAGGAAAGGGACAAACTGTTGTGAGTGTGTGACATCCAATTAGATAGGTCTGTTGTTGAATAAGTGCTTGGATAGTTCATTTTTTTAATGAATTTAATTATATAATATTGCGCAATAATTGATAATACTCGCAAAACCGTACCTGGTTTAACAAGCAGTGGTTAAATCGCAGCCAATGAATTTACTTGTACGTCGTCATCGTAATCAGATAAGTCACTCATGTTGACATATTAACTATCACACTTTGAACGTCAATCAGTTGCTATTCTTGGTACATATTTGACACAACGAGTATGCTTTGTCACTTTTTTCATAAGTATTATGTGTGACAACCACATGTCAAAGCCCTCAAGGTGTTTGGGATGACTTGAAACCACAAATATTTCCTTTCAGCTAGTCTTTATTGTTTTGTTCGAGCTGCAAAAATGTTTAACAATGCTTTTGAGTACAAAATGCTTATTGCTCTTCGCATATTACTTTGGATGTCAATTCATTTTGTATTTATTTCCAAGATTATAAATATACGGCTTATTCTATTGTTATATTACTATCGCTATTGGCTTACATTTAATGTTAATTTCAGAGTAAATACATGAAAGAAACGTCAGCTCTATTCAGGACCAAAGGAAGCGGACCTGGAGTGACTAAATTAGTAACTATCAAATGAGACAATGTGACTCGTGCAACCTAAAATATTTTTTTATTTGATTTTTTTCACGACAGGCTGTCTTTTTCTCCTTTCTCAATATTATCACTAAATATGAACAATAGCGGCAATAACAACAACAATAATAACGACATTAAAAACGACCCTATTATTGATTTGATATTAGAATCAGATTGCAACAATACTAACTCTACGAGTCAGACCGATGATTTATTGACTTATTTATTAAATGGAAACTTCTCAACCTCTTCACTTCCAGTACTTGCACCCAGTATCAATATTGCTACAACAGCAATATCAACATCTCCTATTAATATTTCTCCTCCTATTTACCTTGATACTACACCTGTGCCTGAACAAAGAGACTCACCGCCTACCACTGGAACTTCTCATTCAGAAGAGGAAGAGCCAACTGAAGAGCAGTTGAAACTTTTACCTTCAAAAGAGAGAAGACAGATTCGAAACAAAATCTCTGCCCGAAACTTTAGAAATCGCAGAAAAGGTAACTGTCAAAGAGGTTGAAATATAATGAAAAAGACAGCATTAGTCATATGTTTATTTATAGAATATATCAGTTCCTTGGAAGCAAAAGTAACACACTACCAAGCAGAGAATAGTCAATTACAACTCGAAGTGAAATGGGTTCGAAACATGATGGAGAAATTACAAGCTGAGAATGACAAATTGCGGTTACAGCTCATGATGTGCAAAGAGGGCATTCAACAACCACTCTCGTCAGATACTGTGCAACCCACTGTTGATAATAATAACGCTCTTAGTTTGAATTCTTGGGATCCCCCTCGTCTCAATGAATTTTCGACCTCGTATTTGTCACATGCTGCTATGCCCGATTGGGATTTCTCTAGTATAATACCGAAGGCAACTACAGCAAATCATAATCAAATCGACTTACTCCGTATCTATCCACTCTTGGGCCCAGCTCTCATGTCTATCGTTTTGCATCATACCTTTAATATGACAACTGAGGAACTCTTGGCCACTTCTAGAATCACATCAACTTTACCAGGCTATCATTCGCCAATGAAAAATACAAAAGACACTAATTTGCAGAATGTTCTGCTGGCCAAATTATTGCTGACAAATACAACTCAGTCAAACATGCAAGAAGAAGTGCAAGGGGAGAATACGGAAGAAAAAGTGGAGCCACAAGATGCGCATTATACCTTTGATGACCCACCCGTCACTGGATTCCTGGCTCACTGTCCAATCTATTGGCTTCAACGTAGATTCTGTAAATTTATCATCTCCTATGTTGTGGTCCAGTATCCTCAACTCGAGTCACCATGTAGAACATATTTACCAATTTGCCAAAAGTTTAGAAAAAGACTTACAGCCGCTTAATACCATTAATTATCATCACCATCACCATCATTATCATTATATTTCTCTTTATTATTATTATTATTATTATTATTTGTATATATGACTGCAGCAATATCTAATTGTATCACATCATCGTGACCGAAACTAGCTTTACATTTTCACTGCTGTGCTACAATGCAATCATTCGTAGAATTAAACTACTCTTAATCAAAAACATGTCTCTTTTTATCATTTGATAAGAAAGGGAAAGAGGGGAATATAAAGTGATCCACAATGATAGTATGTATTGGATCATAGAGATAACAGTTGTTGAAGTTGAAATATCTGTATGTTTTTCTTATTCAAAACAAAGATATGGGCCAATGGCGTATCACAACCTAACACATTCTACATTTTCTATAACATTAATGTTAACGTTGGATATTCAATACTTTGTTTCATTGGTTATTTACTAAGTGTTGGTTTAATGTCAAAGCAAAGTAGATTATACAGTTGCTTAAGGTTTTTATACTGTGTTATTCAAAAAAAATGAGAAAAAATTACAAATTAATGGGGAAAAAAGGGGAAATAATTGAGAAAGCATTACAAATAAATGAGAAAAATGATAATAATTATTGAGAAAGGGGGCATATATCATGTGTACAGAGTATATTTCAAGCAGTGAGCAAATAGTGGTTGGTAGCCATGTAGCAACGTCCATAAAGGTATATTATTTCCCGATGAAGAATAGCATGATGTTAAGTGATAGAGTAACGCACCAGCATGACAGAGGTAGATTCAGTAGATACGATGTCTGGCTCGCCAGACATACTATATTCCATTATTTTAGTATCATGCCTTGGGTTAATACCAATCTCTTCACCTCTCTTAAACCACCTTTTTTTTTCTCAATAATTATTCTCCTTTTTCTCAATAATTTGAAATTTGTTCTCATTTTCTTGAAAAAGAAAATATATAAAAACCTCAATTTCTGAAGCTTCTCAAAAGAACCAAATGTAGAAACAATAACCAAATATTTAAAATGGTATACCAAAATGTACCATAAAGATGTGATACTTTTTTGTAAAAATAAAGCTTAAAATAAGCACTGATTGAAAACGTACACTAACTATTCATTTTATAAATGACGTTTTGTGCATATAACTAAATGCAAAAAGATTGAATTATACTTGAATCAAAAGATATAATCAGTAATCAAGTAACCGAATACAAGTAATATCACCATAATTAGTGTTTTAAGACCAAAGATTTAATGGACATACCCATTTCATTCTATTGGCACATTCAAGAATGCGCACCACGTGATACCCCGGTATTACCCGAGCCACACACAATAATACTACCGACAAAACCACTGCTTTTACTGAATTCCGGTCCGGAACGCTAAGCCACAAATTACTGCTAAAAAAATTCAAATTTTTGATTTTGCAACAAGAGCCCTGTTAGCTCAATCGGTAGAGCGTGGGACTTTTAATCCCAAGGCTGCGGGTTC